>CAIGQW010000259.1:4165741-4191989 GCA_903798125.1 Danio choprae
TGTGTGTGTGTGTGTGTGTGTGTGTGTGTGTGTGCATGTATGTGTGCGCGTGCGTGCACGCGTGCGTGCGTGCGTGCGTGCAATGAAGTAACCAATCAAAATACTGCAGATGCCTAGTGGAATCCTGACAATCCTGCAATTTAAACATAACCATTATATTTTATTGTCTGTACACGTAATGCTTTTTCAGTCAGGAATGAAATTACTGAAATTATGAATGACATTTCATTAGCCACACTGTAAAAAATACTCGTAAACTAGCAGTTTTTTGGTATTTTGTGATTCACGTTTTTATTTTTTCCTGTTTATTTCTGCCTTTGAATTGCATTATGGGACCTTAATCTTTTTCCCAACATCTTTTAACCTTGAAAAGTTCAAAGAAGTTACCATTAACATTTTTAATAGTTTAAAGAGATGTATTGTCTGGGATGGCGGTCGCTGGTTTGAGCCTCGGCTGGGTCAGTTGGCTATTCTGTGTGGAGTTTGCATGTTCTTCCCGTGTTGTCGTGGGTTTGCTGAAAAGAAAATGAATGAATGAATGAATGAATATTGTCTGGGTTGACACATTTTCCCAGATAAACCTTCTCAGAGCTTGTAATAAAGAGAAATGTTGACTGGTTGCCTTTATAAATGCACATATAGCCTATATTCTCATCCTTCAGACTCCAGAAGAGGAGGAGATCTTGAACAAGAAGCGCTCAAAGAAGGTTCAGAAGAAGATTGAGGGACGCAGGAAGAAGAGCAAGATCAGCAGTTTGCTGGAGGAGCAGTTTTTGCAGGGCAAGCTTCTCGGTAAGTTTCCCTGCATGAGTCTTGTAATGACACTCATAATCTTCATTTTTCTAAACCGATCATTGGGAAAAGTTGTTTTCAACAGCATAAGCTTGAGTCCGAGTCCATTCACTCCACAGTCCAACGCAAATAAACAACAGTACGTGTCCTAATCCTCGCTGACTGATTTAGTAATAGTCACAGGATGTTCTGATTTTAGGATGATTTGAGGCATGACCCATTACAACAAGAACCATTAGCATGCTACGCTCTCTTACACTCATGTTTCATATTTCTGTTGTATAAAATGTACAAAAGACTAATCTTTGTTTAGTCAGTGGAAGTGTCCCAAGCTTCTGAGTTTGCTGTTTTTAATGTTGTTGTTTTTTTTCTCAGCTTGTATTGCGTCCAGGCCTGGCCAGTGTGGCAGAGCAGACGGATACATCCTGGAGGGGAAAGAGCTGGAGTTTTACCTCCGCAAGATCAAGGCCAAGAAAGGCAAATAGACTTCAGCAATATAACCAGGGCTCTACCGTAAGAGCATTTGCGGGTGAAAATGACTGCATGAATGTGAAAAAACGGCTTAGGTCAGCAGTCTTATATTTCTATAAGCTCAATTTGTTTAGTTTTTTGGAATTTTTTCCCTCAAATATTGTGTTTTGCAAAATGTAAAACCTTTAGCACTTTCGCTCACGAACTGCACCTTCATGTTACAATTTAATTAATCTTTATTCTTTTTTTTATTTACGATTTCACCAATCTAAAGTATTGTTTTTTCTAAATTAAGTTAAATAATACATTTAGAATGAAAATAAAATGAATAATTATTGAATGTGGGTCAAAGATGAGATGACTCAATTTGATTTGGTGTCTGCATTCAATTAACAGACAGACAGACAGACAGACAGACAGATAGACAGATAGATAGATATATTAAACTTTTTTTCAAACTTTTCTTAGGACAAAGGTCACTTCAAATGTTGACAACTGTTTATACATCTCACTATATTTGTCATATCTTAAATTATTTTGTCTTAAGGGCAGAAGTGCTTCTGAGTGTAGAGCTCTGAATAAATGTATCACCTCAGACTATTAGTGTTGTATTTTTTTATGGTTTCGTTTATTTGTGATTTTTTAGTGACACTTACAGTGCTCAGCATATATAAGTACACCCCTCACAAATCTATCTTTTAAATTTATATTTTTAATAGGAAGCTATACTATATTATATTTGTGCATATACATTAGATTAGTCAGTATACTGAAGCCAAATCTGGAGCTAATCTAACAAAATAACTATTGATAACGGTCCAAAGACTAGTACACCCAAATTTATGTTATAAAAAATATTAAATACAAATATTAAATAAAAAATCAAGAGAAGCAAAACAATTGAAAAATGTAGTTTTTTGCAATATTTTGCTTGAATTTAATTGTATTATCTTTCAATTTCTAAATATGTTTGGAGACTAAAATATAATTTTGATAAATATATCTGTTTAATAAATCTGTTTTGTTTAAATGCATAAAAATACATTGCCTATATTCACTGAGAAATGGATAAAATTATTCATTTTCAATATGGGGTGTACTCAATTATGCTCAGCACTGTATGTGTAGGTTATGATGTTTTTTTCCTCCAAAAGGGGGCAGTGTCTCCCCAACAATAGTTTCCAAAATGTATTTATTTATTTATTTTCCTGTTGAGTCCATCATGTTTGGGATCAGCTTCTAACAAACCTTTAAAAAGTTTAGGGAACATACGCAAATCATTTGCAATTGAAGCCCTCTGTATATTTTAGAGTATTTAAACTGAGCTTAATGATATTTATTTATGATCAACATAAGTACAATGATGAGAACAAGACTGCAATATTCAAGAGTCATTTATTTTTTTCAGAGATGGAGAGACTGACATAATTATTAATATTAAACAAAAACTGTACATTTTATACATACGCTGAAAGTGTGGTAGATATTAAAGCCATCAACCTTTACAAAATAAAGAACTCTGTTTATCTGGGATGATGACAACCGAATGACAAAGCAATACAAACATTTGCAAACATTCACTGACAAAACACAGCAACACTAAATAATTGTTTCCAACACAATGAGAGAACGAGAGCTGGGAGAGGGAAATGTGGATCTCATCACTGATGAGCGCAGATGCGGCCGTTCTGGTTTCGTTCAAACCTTTCCAGGGTCACAATTAGATCAGAGCTGACCAGCTGGATTTATTAAGACTAGCGATGTCATGATGACAACAAGCCAGAATCTCAGGAGACTGTCAACATCCCAGTGGGCATCTTGTTGCAAAAACATCAAAAATTTGATGTCAATTCGATTGTCAATACGACATCAAATTGGCATAAAAAAAATTGATTACTGGACTGTCCTGAAATTTATTTTTGATGTTTATTTTGATCCATATTCAATATAAAATGTCAACAAAATCCATGTTGACATTCAATTAATCTGTAATTGAAGCTTTCAGATGAATAAAACCTTCCTTATATTAGACTTTTTGCATCATTATTTTGGTGGTCAAAAGGACATCAATGTCAAGATTTTGACATCAAACTGATTTGCGTTTTTGACATGATTTCTGCTGTCGATTTGATGCTGTTTTGACATCAAGGTGCCCACTGGGATATCTTTAAGAACACTGTGAAAAAAAAAAAAGTGCAATTTCATCCCACAAATAAACCGAGCTCTCATGATTGACCCTTCGGTGTGGTGGAGCAGCAGCTTTTTGTGTAATCGAGGACACGGATAATATTTCAGTCCACTGAGGTGTTTTAATCCAACAAGGCTTTAAATACAATCAATAACAAAGATGAATGCTGAAGAAACGGAGACAGGTTGAAACTGCAAAGATGAAAGTAGAATTAAAAAAAGAGCGTTTGGTCTGAAAAAAGACATTAGTGTAGATGGTGGACGGGTGAGCTGGCTCTACGTCTCTGTGTACACTGACGACATTTGGCTCAAGCCGCGATCAAAGCCGCCCACCTGGAAGAAAACACTCTCCTCGGTGCCCGGCGAGAACTGGCAACCTGACCCTATGATGTCCGGCACCAAGCTGAAACCTGAATTACCCAAAGAAGAAAAAAAAAAAGTGTCATACTTTTATTAAAATCAGAAAACATACAATGTAAAAAAAAAAAAAAAAAAACATGTTTCTAAATGTCAAGACAACATAGCTTTGTGTTACTTTAACAATCAGGTTTCAACTAATTTTGATTTATTTACTAAGTTTAACATAATATTTTAGTCAGTTTGAGACGACTAGCAAAGTTCATTTGATTCAACAAAAATATTTAGGCAGCAAGATTTTTTTTTTTTACAAGGTGTGTAAGTACATTCATATGTAAGAAAATGGACGATACAAATTCATCCAGTTAGCTTGTCAGTGCATGGGTCAATAACCTTAAATCTACAGGGTGCACTGTAAACAATATCCCTAATTATTCATTTTCATTTCGGCTTAGTCCCTTTATTAATCTGGGGTCGCCACAGCGGAATGAACCGCCAACTTATCCAGCATATGTTTTACGCAGCGGATGCCCTTCCATTTGCAACCCATCACTGGGAAACATCCACACACACCCATTCACACACATACACTACGGACAATTTAGCTTACCCAATTCACCTATAGCGCATGTCTTTGGACTTAAAGTGATATTATATCTAGGTTGGTGTTTTATATTACAAAATTACTCTTTTATATTACTCGTAATAAACTGCCAGTACATTTTCAGTTATTTTACAGACTTTTTTTCTCTATATATTATTTCTTATAATATTTCAAACTACTAAAATGTCAATAAAAGTCCCTTTGTTAAACTGTAGAGTTGAATTTTCAACACCAAAAGTCGACAGAGCAGAGATCAACATCCCATAATGCAATTCACAACCGTAAATAAATGGAAAACACTTGAAAACACAAAATATGGAAACTGGATTTTAATACTTTACACATAGTAAATACATTTATGCTCCAATTATGCTACTAATATTGATCTTTGAAGAGAAGATAACTTTAAAGGGACTGGTCAATCTTGAATGCTCATTTAATATTTAAAAAAATATCAAATATAATAAAAAATAAATGGTAATTTTAATAGTGACACCCATTTAAAGGGATAGTTCACTCATAAATGCTAATTCTGCCATGATTCACTCATCCTTTCAAACCTGTCTTGTTGAACACAAAGGAAGATATACTGAAAAATGTCGGAAAAACAGCCATTGTATTTTTATTCCTACAATGGATGTCAATGGCTGCTTTTTTCAAACATTCTTCAAAATATCTCGTTTTGCGTTCAACAGAAGAAAGAAACTCATAAAAGTATGTGTTAATGATGAGAAAATTTTCATTTTTGGCTAATCTATTCCTTTAAGTATTCAGTATTCATGTTTTTTGTGTACATTGAGACACATTATAAAAACTTGAACCCTTTTCCACTATAAAGAACCTTAGAAAGTTCCATGGATGTTAAAGTTTCTTCAGGGAACCATCAATGCCAATATAGATTCTCACAGGCAAAATACAGTCTTGAGTCTTCTCAACTAATTCAATTTTCAACAATTAAAAAATAAATAAATATTTATTTTCTTCAAAGGGGAATTGATTTTTAATAACAACCCACATAAAAGTCTGATGTATTGCAATATATGCAAAATACATATGACATAAAAGTTCATATTTTGATTACTCATATATAAAAAGTTTTTTATATAGATTTTTTTTAACCATTGAAATTACAAATATGTACATATATGATAAAATATATTAGCTTTAATTTAATATATGTGTTGACATATTTCCATTTACGCTATTGGCATTTATTGCTTAAGAACCTCAACAAAATGTCACTTAGAGTGTGTGTCTGTGTACCTGTGGAGGAGGTGCTGGTGGAGCAGCTCATGTGAAAACCGTTGTGTGGGTTTGGGTTGAAGTTGTGCGACTCTGCAGACTGATGGCCGCCGCTGATGGACTGATCCATTCTGTAGCTGTCGCCAAAATGAAAACAGCTCTGGAAGTTTCCACGATAATCTGCAAACACACACATAAACACAATATAAAAACATCTCATTTGAAAGTGGATTTACTATAGGTTCAAAGCTTTGGATAACTCTTAAACAAAGGCATGAATCAGCATGTGTTTATTCCTGTTTCTCAGCAAGTGTTTAACAAGTAGTCTTCTTCAGATGTAGTTCACACATGTGCATCTGTGTCCTGACAATTGAGCGTTTCTCCTTCAGAGCAGCTCTTTTGACAGACAGCTGAGTTGTTTTGGACTGGCTGGTTTTAGTGCGAGAAGCTTCCTCTTGTGGTTCCAGGCCACATGTTCTGGCTAATGCAGAGCACATCGGAGACTACGCCAGTTCACATACTGATGAGACTCTCTCTGACAGCAGATACTCATTTGTGGATATTTTTAAACTGGTCTATTCAAACAGGTCAGAAGTAAAGGTAGGAGATGGATACTGAAAGGGTTTGCACTCTTACCAATCAATCATCACCATATTGTTTCACAACTGAAGTGAAAATAAAATCTAAATTGATAATTTTGACCCAGGACTACAAATCCTTAGTTTAGACATAACCCAACAGTCACAGAATGTTAACATGACATCTGATTGATGTTGTACTCCAATGTCAGGGGGACGGTGCATCTTGTTTGAAAACGAAAATCAGGTCGAAGTCAGATTGATGTCCAATGTCCAACCTAAAATCAATCAAATTTCAATGTCTAATGATGTTACAGTTTGACATTGTGTGGACGTTACCAATATGACGTCTATCAGACGTAGCATTTTGGTTGCCATACCTGACGAATAAATGTCAGTATTTGACGTCAATAAAATGTTGGTTTAAGATGTTGGATTTTGGTCACTTTTCTAACACAACCTATAATAAACCAAATATCAACATCATTTGATGTTGTTATGGACATCAAAATAATGTTGTCCTTAGACGCTGGATAGACATTGAATTTTGGTCACCTGACATCACGGCCGAAATCTAACTTAACCTTGTGTGCCTGCTGGGAAGTATCATTTTTACGTAAATACATCAACTGAAATCTTAGTAAAACAATGATTTTTAGCAATAAAATAATTACCATTTTGAACCATTCAATATATTTTTGGCTATTGCCAAAACACACCTGTGCAACAAAAGTCTGGTCATCATTTGGACCCAATAAACCTACTTTATCTTATTTAATATGGCACATTTCTAGGCCCCTAAATGACCGACATGATCAAAACTTTTGATACTTTTACTATAATAGGCCTTTAAAATGGAGTTTCACCATTTTGAATCCATTCAGCTGATCTCCCAGGTCTGGCAGGAGAACTTTTAGCTTAGCTTAGCATAGATCATTGAATCAGATTAGACCATTAGCGATCTTGCTCAATAATGACCCAAGAGTTTCCAACATTTTCCTATTTAAAGCTTGACACTTTTGTAGTTACATCATGTATTAAGACCGACAGAAAATAAAAAGTTGCTATTTTCTAGGTCAATATGGCTAGGAAGTATACTCTCATTCTGGCATAATTAGGAAGGAACTTACCTTAGGAGCTGCCATACCATAAATGCAGCAGGTGCAATAATATTACACAGCACCTGAAAGAAAACATCCAGCCTTACACTTGCACCACCAGTTAGAACCTGTGTAATATGGTATGACAGCAAAGTTCCTTGATTATTTTGCTGGAATGAGAATATAGTTCCCCTTCATATGGGAACTCCAACGTGTGTCTTAACAGACTATGGGAGTACGTCAGACAGTCTCCCATAGTCTGTTAAGACACACGTCTCCGTTCCCTATTCGGGGAACGTGGGTTACGGACGTAACCAGGACGTTCCCAGCCATATGTACCTTATCAAAATAGCATGTCAAAAGCAACTTTCCATTGCTTTTCATTAACTACAGAAGTGTCAAGCTTTAAATCGAATATAATATTGAAACAATTTTGAGTGAGATGCTAATGGTCTAATTGTCTCAACTCAATGATGCTCAGCTAAGCTAAGCTTAAAGTGCTCAAAAATGGTAAAACTCCACTCCTTAACTCTGGATGAATTGTAAAATGAGCCTATTTTCAAAAAAGTGGAGTGTTTATTTAAATGCAGTAGAAACTTTACAATGTGTAGATGGCCAAGTGTAAATAAATGCAGTTGTCAATTGCAAACTTAGCCAGACAAACAAAGATGTCGTACCCTCACTGGATGGCAGGTTGTGGAAGGTGCTGTAGGGTTTATGATGTGTGTGGAGGTGTTGCTGGTTGGAGGAGTTGTTCTGCTTCTCTAGTGTTGGTGGAGGGGATGTAGCGGCCTTCAGTAGACTGATCCCTGGAGACAGCAAAGCTCCAGATAACCTGGATGAGACACGGTGAACGATCGCTATTAATAATAATAATGGTGGATGACAAGCAAGCAGGCCAAAAGATAGCATAAAATATACAATAAAAAGAGTTTTCTGGATGCTATTCAAAGTACCTTGGAGTTTCACCCCATCCCACCTTTAACCCTGAGAACGGGTTACCTCAGAAAAGAGTCAAACAGCCTTAAGTGAAGCATTATTTATTTATTTTATTCATTTATTTTTTATTTACTCGAACATGCTTCATCCTTTTCCAATTCTTGTTATAATGGAAAGTCGTGAGCCTGGTTTTGATTGAGTACAAGCCCGTTCTTCACTCCAGATGCCACTTATACATAACATGCCCCTGACTTACTGTACACTGTGATGGCTCTGGGGAAGTTATGATAGCTCGCACACAATGGAACAAATGAAGGCTTTGTTAGTGCCATTAGATGCAGCTGTCAAAAGCAAGTCTTCAAATATGCAAAACCAACTTCCAGCAAGACACGGAGTGCCAACCGAATGGCCCTGTGAAGTCGTTCCTGCCCCCCTAAGTCAAGGCTCTCTGCCTTTAGTGCACACATCAAAGACTCGTATTCTGAATTTCAGAAATGAAGAGAGAACAAAAACAAACCCAAAGAATCGCCTGTTTAAACGCAAGTATAACAAACAGATGCTCATCGTGATACAGTTATGGAGAGATATTATGAGGACACGTACAGCTGTAATCTTACACAAGGATGGACAGAGGGAAATTTACTGCCTGCTTGGTCTTGATGATATAAGGTCAACATTACATTATTTGTTATTTTATTCATTCTAAAGATATTTTTTAATTTAAAGACCTCATGAAATAAGTGGTTTTGTATATGCTAGTCTACTCCTAAACACTGATGAAACTATAAACTAATTCAAATACTCATAAAATTATTGCTAACACGATAAATGTAGCGAAAAGTGAGTGTAAATACAAAACATAACTACAATTCTTTTTTTATTTCTTTTTATTTTTTTTATTTTTTTTTAGAAATGATTAATAGCCTTTCTTGTCTCTGGTAATGAGGCAAAAATAGTTATGACCCATCTAGCATTATTTTGGTTGGTGGGTTTTGTTGCGAGACTTGGCAACCCTATTGGAAATCTTCTCTAGTCCATTTCTACTATTCAGTCTGTTGAAGCCACAGATCTGACATTAACACTATAGAGCTGCTTTATTGTAGAATCTGCCAAATTACAGAGCCACATCATACTTTTCAGATGCTTTCTTAATTGCTGCTTTCTTGTAATGCACATTTTTATGTTTATGTGGTTTTTTAGAGTAAAATGCGCAGCACATAGTTATGTATTTATCTAAACGTAGCTATACTGTCACTATACCTAATGAGGCAACAGCAGTTATGACATATCCAGCACTACAACATTTTTTTCTTCTAGAATGAAAATGTCATTAAATCACTAAATATATGTTTATGTGAAAGTAAATTTCACCACACATTAGTGCACCTCCTGTCTTTGTGCTTTGTTACATTTATTAAAAAGCAAATATTTGTCCTTTTTATCGGAAAATTCAAACAGTAGTTGTTTTGACATTATTTGATGTGGCTTGCAGAACACTGTATAGGTGCCTCAGTTGAAACCTTCATTATTACTTCCTCTTTACTACTAGTTATTCATTCATTCATTTTCATTTCGGCTTAGTCCCTTTATTAATCTGGGGTCGCCACAGCGGAATGAACCGCCACTACTAGTTATAGCACTAGTTAAATAGTAACATTTTACAAAAAGGATGTATTAGTTAATATTAGTTAATGAATTTACTAAACATGAACAAACAACGAAGAGTACATTTATTACAGTATGCGTTCATGTTTGTAATGTTAGTTAATAAAAATACAGTTGTTCATCGTTGGTTCATGTTAACTCACAATGCATTAACTAATGTTGACAAGCATAAATTTGGATTTTAATAATTCACTAGTAAATGTCAAACTATGATTAATAAGTGCTGTCCAATACTTAGTTTATGTTAGTAAATACATTGTTAATAAAACTAATGAAACCTTGTTGTAAAGTGTGGCCAGTTAAACATAAATGAACATCTCATGCCTCAAGTAATCAGTGTTTCAACAATGGAAAAACATCTCTAATATAACTTGCATACAATGTCAAATAGCATTATCATAACAAAGCAATTTACCTCAGGAAAGTAATTCATTGTCCACAGCTCATAGTTTGGTAGAGAAATTAAGTCTCTACCAAACAAAACAAGAGTATTTCGCAAAATATACACATTTTGTTTATAAGTTAAACTTATTTTACACAAAGAAGGATGACTAAGCACACCTTTAAAGCATGTAGGCATTCAAGCACGCACATAACAAATAGCATTTAAATTGCCTTTTGCGCTATCATCCACAGAGTTAAGTCCCAGCGAAGCGCTAATGCAGAATTTGGCCTCCAGTGACGTGATAATTCTTTCTTATTTACGCTTCAGGCCTCATGTGGGAGTGATATTTCCCATCGTTCATTTGCCCAGAATCTGATAAGGACTTCCTTGGCTGTTACATCTGTTAGACCATTATGTCGTTTTTTCAATGTTAGCCAAATTCCCATTCTGAGGACTCAGATTCATCACAAGTCCATAAAAAATAATTAATCTACAACTTTTTTTCCAACTGTGCTCGGATGTAACCCCATGAGTCACAGGGCTCTCCTCACATAGCCATATGTCCTCAAAGGCTGTGCAACATATTTCACAATATAAGTTTTAGGAATTAGCGTTAGCGGGCTAGCTGGTGTTCGTATGCATGAAAGTGGTTGGGATCTAGTCGCTGGCTGTGATTTGACGTGCGGTCATGTGTTTCTGCGAGAGCACGGCGGCAGTGTTTTCCCCTGGGATCTGCTGTCAGCACAGGCTCAGGAAACAGTTATACTGTTCATATTTTTACAAGCAGCCTCTATGTGCAGCTAAAGTGAATCATGCTATAATCACTGCCAGCTGCAGCACGCTAAGGCTCCAGGAATGAGGGGAATCTTTCATATGTAGGATTAATCTCTCCCTTCAGTATTTACCTTCATTGATCATCTGCTTTCACCTTCGCAGGCTCTTTTTGTGACCATAAAGCCCATCTCCCAAATCATATGACCGCTGACCATCCCAAAGTTCATGTTCATCTAATCTTCAAAACGGATATTAAAAAAAAGCAGTTGGCTTGCTCACGTTCATTGACTATTAAGTTGACCTTAAAGTGCCTCGCTAGATCATGAAAATAAAAATAATTAATGCTGTATTTTTACAATTCTAATTAATCAAGAAATACTGAACCTTTATATTTATATTTATGCATTTAGCAGATCCTTTTATTTAAAATGACTTACAAGTGTGGATAAAAGAAACACTTGAAATCATCAGCACAGCGGTATATAAATGCAGTGACAAGTCCAAGTTAGTTTAGAATTGATATGGAGTGTAGAGAGTGTGTCCTACAGGGGGGTTGTCAAGCCTACTCTCCTGTGTGGAACACACTCAGAATTGCACAATATTTCCCAAGAAGCATAATGTGTTGATAAGAAAGTGTTTGGTGCATATGGAGAGGAGAGAGCGTGTCCTTCAGGTGGTTTGTCAAGCCCACTCACCTGCGTGAAGCACACTGAGAATTGTTCAATGTTTTTCCAGAAATATGGATTGCTTATAAGAATGTTCTGGAAATAAATAGAGAGTGCTGTTGTTTGACAGTATTAAGTATTGATGAAACATTCAAAGAACATTATTGCACAAAAGGTTCTGGTGAATGTTTTTAGATCATTAAATTGTTCTTCTTAACACAACAAAAAAAAAGTTATTAAAAAAAAAAAAAGACCATTGAAAGAGTCACAATCACCAGCCATCTGCTGGAGAACTACAATTCTGTCACGGAACTGGACTTCAAATCCCATAATGCACCTCACACACACACACACCAGTTCCAGTTCTCTCCCTGATTGCACACACACAGCTAAAAATGAATCACAGACTGACTACATGGACTATATATTGACCTCTCCCACACACACATTGCTGAGTCTTGTTTTGTATATTTAATCTCGTGTAACTTTACGAAGCGTTTCCTTGCCATGTTTCCTGATCCTATAGCCTTGTTTAGTGTTTCCTGTTCCTCACCTTATTATGTGTTTATCCTGCCTGCTGACTATACTAACCCCTCGCCTGTTACTTGACTATGCCTTTTGGATTACACTGTTTGTTCCTGTTTGACCATTTCCTGCCTAAGCTATTAATTAAGCTATTAATAAACTGTGTTTGGACCCTCAACTCCATTGTATCCCGACTTCTATGTTACAGAAAGGTTCTTTAAGGATCCTTTTTTTATGTGCGCAGGAGAGACTTTTAAGGCCCTAATACATTTTAAACAAAATCAAAGAAAAAACATCAATTCAAAAATGTTTGGTGGGTTGGTTTTGTTGAAAAAATAAACAAAAAAAACTAGCACCCCTATTGGAAATCTTTTCCAATCAATTTCTTTTGTTCAGTCTGTTAAAGCCATAAGTCTGTCATTAACACTGAAGTGCTGCTTTATAGTAGAAACTGCCAAATTACAGAGCCTGTGCAGCGTCCACAATACAATAATTAGATGTGTTCTTAATAGCTGTTTATGTTCTTATTGAGAGTAAAATCTGCAGAATGTATTTACATATTCATCTTAATGTCTCTTTACTGTCACTAAACTATATCAAGTTTTGCTCTTAGTTTATAGCGATGTTTCATCTAAATGTTTCACACTACAAAGCTTAGATTAGGGCCTTTACCAACACAAATCTCTTGAACACTGGTGAAGTTAATATAGAAATAATAATTAACAAAAATAATTAATATTGTCCATTAGAAGTTTTGAAAGCAGCGATAAGTAAACAAATAGCACTACTATAGATGCAAATAAATAAACAGATTGTTTTGCGGGCATTTTTTACTTGGGACACTCTGGTCCACTACCTAGAAAAAGCAATGAGTCGACTTCACAGAAACTTCAAAGCATAATGACCTAACCCCTAATAGTTTGCTTGTGAACAAAGTGTTTACAAATGGTATTTCTTCAAAGTAGCAGATTGAGTTATAAAGGCAATGTGTTTAATGCTTACTGTGATTCAGTGAATGTGACTCCATGGGAACTTCTGCGAAATGTCCTAAAGCATCGTTCAGTTAACATGAGTAAGTCCTTACTCAGCACAGCAGACACATGCAGTGAACGTGACTCTTCTGAATATGATTCACTGGACGGGCTCCTTGTTAAAAACACTGTTACTGAACGTCTGGCTCAGAAAAAAGCCAACAGCCTGGGATCAAAGAACTGTGGTCCAAGTGGAACATAGTAACTTTGACCACACAAAAAAACCCCATCTCAATTTAATGTGAACAAACCAGCAAAATAGGTTTCTGACGTTCGGCCGTCTATGTCATGTCAGCTGGTCATAGCAAATGTTTTTATTTGTTGTAAGTGAAAAATTTGGGTTAATCCACCAAATATTGATTCTTAAAAACCTTTCTGAAGTTTAAACAGTGACATTTTATTTCCAAAAATGATTATAAACATTTACATTTATTCATTTATCAAATGCTTTTATCCAAAGCAACCTACATACAAATGAGGATAAAATAAGCATTTTAAATCATCAGAGAGTAGCAGTATGTACAGTAAATACTATGACAAGACTAAATTAGTTTAGGTAAATTTTTTTACCTCCCTCCGAGCATTCAGCTTATTAGCACCTCAGTGTGTGGATAACGTTGATAAGAAAGTGTCTGGTGCATATGGAGAGGAGAAAGTGTGTGAAATGACTGGCTGTTTCTCAATATCAAGAGAACGGACTTGCATTCTCATGGAGAATTGCCAAGTTACCTCAGAAGAATGAACATGGAAGACACAGAAAACACAGAATAGATCCTGTGAGAAATTAAATGCTACAATCTTCCCGATGGTCACACAACCTTCACAAGTTTTAGCGGAAAATAATTCTTTACTTCACTGATTCATTGTTTTGTTTGTTTTCATTTTAAAAAGTCTTTCAACAAATACTTTGCACAATAAAAAAAAATTGTTGAAAAAACTTAAGCAAATAAACACCTTTTCGTGTGTTTATGCCTTTATTGAAATGGTGAATATTTTCAGCTGAAAATGCTCTGCTTCTCTAATGACTTCTAAGGGGCCTCACGGTGGCGCAGTGGATAGCACGTTCGCCTCACAGCAAGAAGGTCGCTGGTTCAAGCCTCGGCTGAGTCAGTTGGCATTTCTGTGTGGAGTTTGCATGTTCTCCCCGTGTTGGCGTGGGTTTCCTCCGGGTGCTCCGGTTTCCCCCACAAGTCCAAAGACATGCGGTATAGGTGAATTGGGTAGGCTAAATTGTCCGTAGTGTATGTGAGTGAATGGGTGTGTGTGGATGTTTCCCAGTGATGGGTTGCAGCTGGAAGGGCATCTGCTGTGTAAAACATATGCTGGATAAGTTGGCGGTTCATTCCGCTGTGGCGACCCCAGATTAATAAAGGGACTAAGCCGAAATGAAAATGAATGAATGAATGAACTTCTAAGACTTCAAGCAAGGGCTGCGCTCTCAACTCTGCATTCGATACATCCTCGATATCAAGAACACATCTGGGTTCTTCCACGCATCCTCTGGTCTTATGGTCATGAGTATTGGAACTGAACTGATTGACCTGGCTTCATGAGTATGTTACATGAGAAGAAAAGGACGCTCACTTAACATGCATATTAAGAAACAGCCTCTGAAACATGACTGAAAACATGGCATTTTTCTGTTCGGTGTCACTGCCTATATTCACGGAAAAGTTACGGTTTTGATGATGGAATAATACTGTTATTAAATGCAGCCTGTGAGTTTCATGAAAAGCTCTGTCGTTCACAAACCCTGCTTGTGTCACATTGCAGTTTAATCCCAGATAGAGGGGTCAAAGACCTTACAAATCGTGCAGCAGAGGTGTTGCTTTCAGATGTGAGGCAATCCTTACACTCAAACAGACAAATCATCTAAGAGTCGGCTGGAGACAAAGCAGATCAAGATGGGAGTTGTTTTTTTCCCCCTCACATCCTCTTTGAATGAAGATTCATGAAGATGAGTGCTCTGTTCCCAGTTTGTCTCATCTCACCTGTCAGGTCGAGGTCTGCAGGGAGACGAAGTGTATGAGCGAGAATGAATATCCCTGCCATCTCTCAGTAAGCTCTTCTGATTGAAGAAACGTACTGGCCGCTGGCTTGGCACGGGGCGGTGGGAACCTTTCTGGTTCTGGTTAGCAAACTAAAGCCACTCTTGAGAGATCAGGCCCTCACTGATCTAAGTCTCTACACGCAGAAGCTGAAGCGCTCAAACACTCAGCATGCAGTCAAGCTGGGAAATTACCTTAAGACACAATGTGTCAGCGCAGCTACTGTTTACATCAGGCGGTGATACTGAAACTACTCAAACTCGGTTCTTTTATGACTGTACTGTAGCAGGAGATTAAGATTATCGTTTTAACTACTGATAATTGTCTTGACATTTTTAAATAAGAATAAGAACTCTCAGTTTAAAACTAGATTAAAGACCTATCTTTTTAGTAAAGCATACACTCAATGCATCACATAACGGTATGATGCATGAGTGTGCTCTACACAGGTGAGCTGGCTTGACAACCACCTGTAGAACACACTCCTCCTGTCTTAATGCACCAGACATTGTGTTAGAAACTCTCATATGCTTTACATGTTTGTTTGTATAACTGCTATTTTCATCTATAACAATCCATTTTTTCATCTCGTTTAAATACACTATGAACAGCAGCTACGCTAAATATTTTCTTTATTTTCTATTTCCACCTGGGGATACTCATCCAGAGGCCCCTACAGACTATGCAGCGCCATTGATGCGAACCAAGACCTGTGAAGAGATGATCCCAAGGTATCCTGGACTAGGCCGTATCCTGAGCTGATGCTGTGGTGGTCATGGAAGAATGGAGTGCATGAGACTGATTCCTGAAAAGCCACAGTGACAAATGAGTCCACGCATTGATCCTGTGGGCCAGCCTGACCTCCCGCCGGTGCCCTACCCACACCCGTAGCTTCTCCACGATGGACGTCCAGCTTCTCCAGCTTCCGGTGCCTAGACTGCAGCTCCACACAGGAAGTTTGGCCAGAAGAATGATGGTCGTGCCCAACAGAGCCTGGTTTCTCTCTTCAGGTTTTTTTTCCCTTCACTTCGTCAACTGGTGAAGTTTTTTTCCTCTCCACTGTTGCCACTGGATTGCTCGGATCGGGACTTGTGGAGCTGCGCTTCGGTGGATTTGCTCTTCAGTACTTGAACTTTCAGCAGTGAAACTTAAACTACACTGAACTGAACTGAACTAAACTGAACTAAACTCTGAAATCTGGACTTTACTAGAACATGTTAAGCTGCTTTGACACAATCCACATTGTAAAAAGCGTTATGTAAATAAACTTAAATTGAATTGAATATTATCATTCAGAGCATTTCCTTGCAGAAAATGACACTGTAGTCATTATAAAACAATACATGTTTTAATACATTAATAATAAATAAAGAGTTCAGATGCGAAAACCAAAGTGCCATCTGTACTTTCCTTCTACAATGAACATTTGTCTTAGTCTCTTGTTTATGTTCAGTTATTTCATGTTAAAAGTGATAGAAATAGCCTATTCTTTGCCATACAAGTGAAATTACTGAATCAAGATATATGGGCCTGAGAAAAATGCTAATATTAGAAGAAAATTTCAGATGGCCCTTAGAGGATTTTGCTTCTAAACTCTACAAATATAATATATTATAATATAATATAATATAATATAATATAATATAATATAATATAATATAATATAATATAATATAATATAATATAATATAATATATTTTTCCTAAATGTACCTCTTGTAAAGCTTTTTGCTTTTAACATAATGATGGCTATACATTTTCCTTTGGCTGAAATTTCTTGAAAGCAATTTAATGTGCAATTTAACTAGATTATTTAATCACAGCATTGCGTAATTAACTGGATTTCAAAGTTTAATCAATCGACAGCACTGTTATGGTAAAGTTGAATATCAAAAATTATTTGAATATGCTCATTTGGTGCTCATTCATTATCAATTATTAGTGGTGCTTGATTATTAATAATGATTCTCATTAACAGTTGAATGTTGAGATCTGTCCTTTAATAAAAATATTTAATACATTAGTGATAATCTAATATTACTAAAACATATTATATTAACAATAACAATATAGTAATAATTATTGTTAGTAATTAGATAAAGACATCTACCAGATTATTAAATGTAAAGAAAACACCGCTGTAGCGGAATGAACTGCCAACTTATCCAGCATATGTTTTACGCAGTGGATGCCCTTCCAGCTGCAACCCATCACTGGGAAACTCCCATACACTCTCATTCACACACATAGACCCCGGACAATTTAGCTTACCCAATTCACCTATAGCGCATATCTTTGGACTTGTGGGGGAAACCGGAGCACCCGGAGGAAACCCACGCCAACACAGGGAGAACATGCAAACTCCACATAGAAATGCCAACTGACCCAGCCGAGGCTCGAACCAGCGACCTTCTTGCTGTGAGGCGACAGCGCTACCCACAGTGCCAACGCGCCGCCCCACAATGTAAATATTTTTGTGGAAAAATTAAAAAATGATTTGTTAATGAATAGGTATTATAGAACAGCATTTATATGCAACCTAAATAGTATTTAATTATTAATTGTTCAATATCCCCCCAAAAAACTATTTTTTTCCACAAAATTACAAATCACCTCCATTGAAGAAAATAACAACACAAATATTAGTGTCATTTCTGAAGGATCGTGTGATGTTTAAGAGCTTTGTCATCTGAGGATTACATTTTGAAATATACAAAAATATAACATTTTAATAATATAAGTTGTAATAATATCTCACACCTTTACTGTTTTTACAGTATTTTGGCTGATTTAAGTGTACCTTTAATGTGCCTGTAAAAAAATTATTTCAAAAACATGTGTTCTTCTTAATAAAAATCTGTTTCTCATGACAATCAAGAAACACCAGGATCAGCCATTTCTAATTTTACTGTAAAACTGTTCCCCACAAAACACGCAAATGAAGCTCGCTGATGTGCCAATGCCACCCATCAAGCCTGTCGGTCCTCCAGCTTCTCCTCCTGCCTGCCTCCATCTCAAACGGAGACCGCTGGATGTATTTTCACTGGCATATTTTTTAATATTAGCTTCAGAAAATGACACTAGTATTTGCGAAGTAAAAGGAGTCTAAATGGGCCATTTCAGCCAGGGTAAACACATTTAGCAATGAGGTCAGAGGCTGCAGCAGTGGAGTCAAGCGAGTTAGATAATTTTGTCAAAATGTTTAACGTCCTGCTAAACCGTTTGGGAAAAACAAGAGCGGCAGCTGCTGTTGACTTTGGCAGCCGAGTGTATACTCCAGGCTTTAAACATGTAAATCAAAATGCTCCATCTTCAGACGTGAGTAGATGTTTCATACCTGGTTGGTTGCAGGTCCTGGCAGGGATGTTGTGCTGTATAAAGCCTGCTATATGCGCAAATATGCATTTTTTTGACCGGGAACCCCAACTCTAATGACTTCCACAAACAAGATGACAGGCATTTTTGTTTTCTGTAAGGGGAAGCTGACATTTAACTTACAAGCTGGATAAAATACGACATTTCAAGCTCCACAGCTAGTTTTTGTGTTTGATTGTTGTTGTTTTAGTTTTAGAGCATCCATCTGAATGATACAGAAAACTCTATAACTAGAAATTATAAAAAAAGTTCTACAATGCATACACAAATATATCGATGTAAATAATTACTGATAATGATTACAACATATCACAACCTCAAAACAATAAACTCAAAAAAACAAAAAGCTAATTAAAGAGGAGATGGTATAAATCTTTCCATAATGTAATACCCCTAAACCTATCAAACATTAACCTCTACAATTACAATTGATGAGTTAAGTGACAGTGACAGTTTCTGAAATAAAGAAGCAGATGAAGTATATACATTTGTCCGGGTTGCCAAGTAACCCTAAGTAATGTGCTCATTACTTGCAAAAAAGGTCTTGTCCACCATCATGTCATGCTGTTGTGTGAAGGGTGTGTATAATCTTACGTTTTCGCAGACTCTGACCTTTAGTGTCAGTGAAAGGCAGAGTTTCGAATATGTCATTATGACCTTCAGTGCAATGGCGTATAGTGTTACATGCGTATCCCCTGAGCCCGTTTTATTCAGCTCTCATTCTCTCCAAGTAGCAGTAATTATTTTTGGAGCTTTAAAATGGGTCACTAATTTTCTTGGGCTTGTTTTGCGTTGTTTCTGCGACCTGGAAAAACAGCTCACCTTTCTAAGAGATTTTAAAAAACATGACAACTCACTGCAGCCTGGGCACATTTCATGTGAGTTAGGGCATTGTTTGCTAGAAACTGACAAGTCCAATTGGCTTATCCTTTGACACAATCTACATTGTAAAAGCACTATAGAAATAAAGATGTACTGAACTGAATTGAATTGAATAAAAAGGCTTTTACTCACGTTTAAGCCTAAAGTAAACTTCAGTATTTACAGGAAATCTTTTTGTGTATTTCTTCATTTAGGTCAAGAGTTTGTGTTTTTGCACTACTTTGTTTGTCCACAAGGTGTCAACACTGAACCGAACCTTTTTTGCACAGTCAAAAAAAGAAACAGAAAAAGAAAAAGAACAACAAACTACTGAAGACAGTAAAAAATTGTTAATAGTTAGTTAAAATCTATGTTGACGAGTGCAAGTGGGATTACAAGATATCCACAACTATATTATAAATGTATACAAAGACATTCTTATCAGTCATAATTTTTGAAAAGAGAAAGCAAACACAGATGAATCTTTCTGATGTGAGTGCCTGTATTGCGAATGGTGATCACATGAATTGTACTTTTAACAATTAACATATACATGTTAAAAAAAAAGTATATACAGAATATATTTTGTAAAATCTGGGGATCAAATCAGGACAACAGTAATATTTTTGTTGTGAAAATGTGTTATTAAAATATCTCCACATTTGTAAAACTGACAAGAAATCAAGTAAAATCGCACATATACATGTAAACATCAGCCTAGTTGCGGACCACTGAAAATCTGAATAATTTCACAACAGCTACAGTATGACTAAGCAGATGTCATGTACATCTTATTGTTATTTAAATGTTGTTTACAAGCTCTTAAAGTGTAGTGTTATGTAAATAAAAATATTTGTATTATCAATGTTGTTATACATCAATATGTTATATTGATGTATAATCCCATTTGAATCAAACTCTTTATAAAAATGTATATATTTTCATTCTCTTTCTCAATTCCAGAATCTCTATTTGTCACTATAAACATAATGCGTCTTGATGACACATTGGATTTGCAGCTCTACTTTACTGGTCTGGGGGGAAATCAGGTTTTTGTTTTTTTTAATAAGAAACATGCCTTAGTCCTGTCAGGAATACATTAGGCTTCATTGTATTTCTCCAGAAAACTCAAAACACAGCTTGATGACAGAGAGGAACAGACGTGTGTCCGAATTTACTTTTTTTTTTTTGGGAAGCATGGTCCTGCTTTCATTACGGAGCAATGACACCTCCAAACTGAAGCCCTGAGCACAGACGTGGTTTATGTTGTGTTAAAGTGACATTGGTTTAATGTTGATTTGCTGGATAAATACACACTGAAGCCAGAGCAAGGGAAGAGCGCAGACGCATGCGTCAAATGCGTGGTAGGGTGTGTGCTTTGAGAGAGTGTTACAATCAAAACAAACGCTCGGTATGGACAAGGGAAAAATCTGCCGCTGGTGCTTTGGCTGGTAAATAAATCCAGGCCCCTAAATCAATACAGTTCTTACACACAGTGCAAAGCACATATAACAGCACACATTACCAAAGAAAATCTCCTGTTATGAGAGAAAACCTCCCTGCATTGAAATAGTAACAAGATCCCAGAGTGACTAGCTATTTCAAAGCAATTTTATGACGTCAAGAAAAGGGTATTGATGATTTTTTGCTGATATTAGGTTTTTTAAATAACTCTAACTCTCTATTTTTCAATATCTTGCCAGTGAAGGTACATTGGAAGGTGGCGACAAACGACTGCATTTATGAGCAAGTCAATTAATCGATTCAATGATTTTTTCAAAAACAGTGATTTATTCTGGAATGAATCAAGTGGCTTTATGAGTGAGTCAATTAATCTGTTCAAATGATTCATTGAAAAAACATTGACAAATAAGTGAGTCAATGAATCAATTCAACTCACTCGTTCAAAAAACGTATTTATTCGGGAAGTGTTTATGATTGAGACACTGACAGCTTTATCAGGAAATAATCAAATGGCTGTCTTTTATGAGTGAGTGAATCAATTAACCAACTGATTTGTTAAAAATAACGAATTACTGAGGGAAGAAACGCATTACTGTCTTTATGACTCAAACAATCATTCCCTCAATGAATACTTTCATAATTCTGTCAGGAACACAACCTTTCGTTCAAAATTATTTGGTAAATTAGAAAAAACATAATAGTATAATACCAACTATTTATATTTTTATTTGGCGGTCAGAGTAGTGTTGAAAATTGTCCTGAATTGAGCCATGATTCATTTTAGAAAGTAACAAATGGATGTCTTTATGAGTGAGTTAATGAATCAAAACAAACTATTTGTATATACTTGTTCATGAAAAATTTGTTTTTACAAATAAGACATTTACTCAATTTGCTCAAAATCATTAATTCAAAACACAATTCAAAATGGCTTTTTTTAAACAAGTGATTCGTTACAAACGTTGTCAATAAATCATGCATTCAATTCATCTATCAAACACTAAAAAAACAACAACTCTCTCCATCCAAATATGCCTACTGTCATATACTCACTGTATACAGTAGGTGAAAAACAGTACATAAGCAAGCACAATAAAAATAAAGATTTCTGCAACTTGTTCAAACTTTTGAACTACGTTTTATTGGGGACGACGTAAATGTTTTATGTTCAATCCACTTAAATTTGTAAAACCAATTTAAGTTAATTTAATCGATTTGTGTTGAGACATCATGAAAGAATTGTGTGAAACTCAGTATAGGACATCTGAATTGATGGTATTAAAAAAAAAAAGGAGACAAAAATTACTCATGACTCAGCTGCAAGATTTTAAAGTGGACACTTTACTAAAGTCAGCTGCATCGCTTCACTTTCATTCATAAATTCTCTCCTGTGGCCTCAGGGGATATTTAAGTGTCCATTGGATGTGCAATTAAAAATCTCACCAGAAGTAGTAGGTCATCTGGGTACTGTATTTCTCACCTACTAGTTTCAAATACTATGTATTCAGGCATACTACTCGGCTCACATACTGGTTTTCACATTCTGTTTAATAGAATTTTAATAGTTGTGAAGTTTTGAAACAAATGTAGTACCACAATACAGTATCTTATGTGTGATGCACATCGATTGACTTTGTAAGTGAGTCAACAACTCAACCGATTCATTCAATAACAATGGCTAAGAATAGCACACTACTCCCTATTTCCTTTTATGGCAAAACTAGTAAAAATAGTATGCTGGTATGTTATTTTGATTTCAGCCAACGAGTCATTCCATAAAGAATCAACAGGTTATGAGTACCCTAATGAATCATTTACTCAACTGATTCATGATTCATTCAGTAGAGATTACTAAGTGAGTGTTTAATTTTAGTCATTTTTTGAAAAGTCAATGTTTTCTCACTCATCCTGCATGGATCACTCAAAGAACATCATAGTGAATTGTGGAATTGCATTTGTGGAATCGAGTCAAAAGGATATATCTCTTGGAACAGCCTATTTGCGACAGCTCACTAATTGGAACAGCTCCAGCATGTAGCTATGACTACAGTGATATCTGTACCCGATGACAACCCCCTGACATCATCTATATTGAGCTCATCCGCCCTGCATGTATGTCAGAGCAACTGGGAGTTAAAGTGACGCTCGGCACTTTACTCCCAGCTCAATACTCACCCTTCTCTGGTGTTTTCAAGGCCGGAGAGCGGGGAGAGATGATGGGGGCTGCCAATGTCACGGTCCATGCGGGGCAGCCTGGGGGGCAGGTCAGGTCCAGAAGAAAGCAACTCAAGCGGGGCACCATTGTGTGTCGTGCTGGAGCCGGCGTACAGGCCTGGAAGACAAACAAAACTAATGTGCAAAACATGCCTGATAAACCTCAAGAGCGGCACATTGACCAAATTAAATCTCCACAAACAACTCTTAATGGCAACAAGCACTTGTTATGACAACACAAACACACCAAGGCCCTTTGGATTAAATTAACTGTTCCTGTTTTTTGCTGTTAGCAATTTACTGTACATGATTAATGTTGCCTTACAGAATGGATTTGACTGACTGTTGCTGTTTTCTACAGAACATCCTTGATAGATCAGCTATATCTGAATGGAGCGGCAGAACTAATAAGCAAAGGCAAATCTGCTTTGAATTGCCACAAAAATGAATATAACAGGTAGGCTGTATCTTAAGCCAAAAAACAGCTGAAAAAATAATGGACACAATTCCATATTTATGAGGAAGTCAATCAATCATTGATCCACCTGATAAATACTCTGTAAGCAAAGCAAGTGATTGTAGAAATAAGTCTGACTGGATGACTGATGAATAAATGATAAAAAACTCAAGTGATCAATTCAAAAAGATTATTACAATTCTGAACAAAGCAAGTGACTGTCAATGTAAGTGAATCAATTACTCATTTAGAATAATTCTTTATAAGCCATTTTTTTCTAAACAAAACAAAATTAAATAAATAAATTATAAGTAAATTAACTATTCATTTACTTAAAGGATTCATTCAAAAACACTGATACATACAGTGTTGGGGGTAACGCATTACAAGTAACCTGAGTTAAGTAATAATATTACTTTTCTAAGTAACGAGTAAAGTAACGCATCACTTTTAAAAAATAGGTAATAATATTTGAGTTACTTTTTTGAAAATCTAACACAGGTTACTTTTTATTCATTCATTCATTCATTCATTCATTTTCTTTTCGGCTTATTTCCTTTATTAATCTGGGGCCGCCACAGCGGAATGAACCGCCAACTTATCCAGCACATGTTTTACGCAGCGGATGCCCTTCCAGCTGCAACCCATCACTGGGAAACATCCACACACACTCATTCACACACATACAGTACGGACAATTTAGCTTACCCAATTCACCTGTACTGCATGTCTTTGGACTTGTGGGGGAAACCGGAGCACCCGGAGGAAACCCACGCAAACATGGGGAGAACATGCAAACTCCACACACAAATGCCAACTGACTCAGCCGAGGCTCGAACCAGCGACCTTCTTGCTATGAGACGATCGTGCTACTCACTGTGCCACCGTGCAGCTGTTTAGCAGTTTAAATGAATTAGCTTTTAAAAAGTAAATTGCTGAATTCAAATCAAAGTAGTCACAATGAATCACGCATTCAATGAGAAAATGTGTTCATTATTTTGTACGCACTGAAGAAAAAAAAGGGGATTGTCTCAATGGACAGTGATTTTACCTAAGACAAACAGTACAAAAGTAGCAAACACATTGCTTTAAACTTTCAATAATCTGCTTATACGGTGTGTATAGCTATGGGGTCAGGAAGTACTCAGATAACATATTCCTAAAATATTGTTTTTTATGTGTTTTTGTAAAGGTAAATGAAGGTGTAGGTTATACAGTGTGTTGTTAATTGCAGAGCTCCTCTATTAAAAAAAGAAAGAAAAAAAACAAGTTCTGAAAGAGATCAAGCCTCAGCCAGGTAATAAAAAGTAATGCAAACATTACTTTCAAAAGTAACTTTTCCCCACACTGCATACAAAACAAGTAACTTACAAACGAGTCAATTATTAATTTAAGCAAATAATTAATTCAAGATAAATTTCCTAACAAAACAAGTCATTTTTAGGATGATACAAAACTACAAAACGTGTGAATAAAGGCAGATCAGCTTAGCTATTCATTTTGAAATATCCAGAACAGGTAAACTGGATCTTTAGCCAAAGGCAGGCAACCTTGAAACGAAAAAACGGCAGACACATCAACTCCAGCTGCAGTTTATAATGGAAATAACAGCGTAGATCAGAGCTCCAAATGTCATCTCATCATAGATTATACTACTGTACGCGAACCAGGCCAGATAAAATGATAGTTGCTTGTTCCGTAAAGGGGCTTCTTCAATCCCCGGGCTTCTTGTGCAGCCTGAGAGACTGACAGGCGGACACTGTTCCCGGTTGCTAATGTTAAAGTGCTCCTCTGAATTTGCCCAGTAATTGTTTTCCCAGAAGGCCTCTGGAGGGACAGCTGTGCATTGACAGTCGTTGACGGCTCTTCCCAGCACTACTTCTCTTTGTGTTCCTCTCCAACTGCTTTATGGTGGAAGCGGGGCCTATCTGACAGTTTTCTGAACTGGTTACAAACTTGATTCATTACTCGAAATCATCAATCAAAGTCCTTAAATGCTTTCCCCTTTAGCCCTAACATCTGCTACCAGACTGGGAAGCGTTCAGCAAGTAATGGCCATGATTGCTTTAGTTGTTATCTGCTGGAGGGAGAGGAGGGACTGAACCAAAAGGCAGAATTACACTCTAATGGCTGAGAGTGGACAAGCATTTCTAGATAATTTGAGTATTGATTAATATTATATGCATATTTAATTGGCACAGGTTTTTTCATTTTTAATTGAAACTTTGTCCACTTACTTCATATACAGTATGTATGTCTGTAACAGTATTCTTTTAAAAAGTTAAATGCAGTACACAAAGGTCAGGATAAAAAAATGATTTAAAAAACAATTATTGATAATTAATAAACTTTTATTTGAAAGAAATGTTATCAGACCTTTTGACAATAAAAAAATATTAACATTTTAATCAAACCTAAATTGGTACACAAAAATACTGAGAATTTATCTTATTCTTACGAAATCACGTTTAATTTCTCTCTCTCTCTCTCTCTCTCTCTCTCTCTCTCTCTCTCT
>CAIGQW010000259.1:4192089-4224460 GCA_903798125.1 Danio choprae
CTCTCTCTCTCTCTCTCTCTCTCTCTCTCTCTCTCTCTCTCTCTCTCGTTTTATTTTGGCTAGAATAAAAAGCAGTTTTTAATTTTTAAAAAAACATTTTAAGGTCAGTGTGTGGATGTTTCCCAGAGATGGGTTGCAGCTGGAAGGGCATCCGCTGTGTAAAACATATGCTGGATAAGTTGGCGGTTCATTCCGCTGTGGCGACCCCAGATTAATAAAGGGACTAAGCCGAAATGAAAATGAATGAATGAATGAATAATTTTAAGGTCAATATTATTAGCCCACGTAAGCATTTTTTTTTTCAATTGACTACAGAACAAACTACTATTATACAATAACTTGCCTAATTCCCCTAACTTGCCTAGTTCACCTAATTACCATAGTTAAGTCCTAGTTTACCCTAAATTGCCCTTTAAGCTGAATACTCGTATCTTGAAAAATATCTTGTAAAATATTATTCACAGTCAACATGCCAAAGATAAAAGAAATCAGTTATTAGAAATGAGTTATTACAATTATTATGTTTAGAAATGTGTCAAAAAAATCTATCTGTTTAAGAGAAATTGGGGAAAAAATATAAGAGAATAATAATTTTACAGGACGGCTAATAATTCTGACTCCAACTGTAGTGGTAATAGAAAGTTTGTGGACTCTTTAAATTAACGATTTTATCAAAATAAAAGAGGTTATTCATTATTTTAGTTCACAAGAAAGTGAAAAATTTGCTGAAATTATTAAAATACCCTCCTGCAAATGTTTGTGAGCCCTTTGGTTTTAATAATTATTTGTGGTTACCTGTAGATCATCCAGGTAAAAAAAATTCAGGAGCCTCTAACCATCCTATGAAAACAAATAACTGACACATGCAAATACTAAAATAAGCAGCCACAGAGAATCAATGCAAAATTGTATGAAGTAGCCAAATACAAACCTACACAAAGGCACAACATAGGATCAGAGCGCACTTTATATGTGCAAATTACAAAATGACAGAGGTACCCACTCTCCACTTTGCTTTTTCTCTTCTACTGGCCCCAGAACAAAGCGTATACGAAGAGGCAGAAAAATCAAGAACATTAAATGCAGGCATCTTGGCCAGACCCAACCACAACTTCTCCTCTAAACAAGAACAAACAGCCACAGTAACATAAAAGGTCCTTCAGGCTAAAGACATTTGCACACTGAAGCACCAGCAGCTTCTCCTCTTTGAACTGAGTGAATAAGAGCTGGTGTAAGCCAGGATGCCGATTTTTCCCTGGCACACGTTGTGGGCGATTTAAACTGTTGCAGTGCAAAGTGTGTTTTGCACAAAGATGCTTTAATGAAGGGCAGTTCTGCAATCGTCCTTCAAATTACTCTCACACAGACGTCTAAGGTCTGTTCTACCTTTCTTCTGCCTTAATCTCTGCTCTTAAAGGAACGGCTCTCATATCAAATTGCTGCTCTTTACTCTCGTGTCGTTCAAAACTTGTACAACATACTAATCACAATATTTTTGGTGTTTATGCGTAATTACTGTAAAATTTTCCACAGACAATTCACCTTGTAGCCCAAGACTGGCTGCACACTGAAGCTATACAGGGTTGAGACGATCCAGTACCTGGATGGGAGACCTCATTTAAAAATCAAGTGACCACTGATGAATAAAGGGACTAAGCCAAATGAAAATGAATGAATGAATGAATAATAAATAAGACTATGAATCAAACAGTGATTTAAATTAGTGTTTGACTGTAAAATGAAAAAGGCGGCGCAGTGGGTAGCACTGTTGCCTCACAGCAAGAAGGTCGCTGGTTCGAGCCTTGGCTGGGTCAGTTGGCATTTCTGTGTGGAGTTTGCATGCTCTCCCCGTGTTCGCGTGGGTTTCCTCCGGGTGCTCCAGTTTCCCCCACAAATCCAAAGACATGCGCTATGTGTGTGAATATGAGTGTATGGGTGTTTCCCAGTGATGGGTTGCAGCTGGAAGGGCATCCGCTGAGTAAAACACATGCTGGATAAGTGTGGCGACCCCAAATTAATTAAGGGGCTAAGCCCAAAAGAAAACGAATGAATGAATGAATGAACGAACGAATGAACGAACGAACAAACGAATGTAAAATGAAAAGCAATACTGAAGTAAAATAGCTGACATCAGGAGTTTATAAGCACTTTTTATTGTTGGTGCATGCTGTTATCTGAAAATACAGACTATCAGTAATAAAATAAATTTTGGTCTGTTTCTTAAACAAAACTATCATCTGGTTTGAGAATACAGTGGTGACGTCAGATGCATAACGGTAATAAAGCCTGAAAGCTTCAGTGCCCATGTCCATTTTGTAAAGTGCAACACAGAAAGGAAACGCTGAACGCTGTGTTCCATGAAATAAAAAAGGGATGACATCAAGGTTTACAACAGCATGTTTTCTTGAATCTCCTCTTCTATCTATTGCACTACAGTATGTTCAGCATTTAGACAAGAACAAGCCAAAGAACAAGAAAAATTACTCGCAGGGAGGGCTGTAACTACTGCGGTTTAACTAATACAAAACAAGCAGAAAAACAAAACATGCAACACTTTAACCTATGACCTCCATCTCCAAAATCAAAGAGTCATGAGTCATCACTGGGTATTTTAAGGTAAGTGTCCTCTAGCTTCGATTTAGCTCGAATTGCATAACATTGGAAGTAGCATGGGAAAATTCACATCGAACGCAGATTGTGCATTGCAGCTGTTTGCAATATTATCATAGCATATGGTCTTCATAACATTACAATCCCCTTTATTCTGTCATGTCCATTTGAGCTGTTAAATTGTAGCTTATTGGTTTTGGATCACATAAATGGTTCTGCAAAGTGAACGTACACTTAAACACATCTGGGTTTTGGTAAAAAACGTTAGGGTGGAGGGAACAATCCTCTACCCATCTCTACAAAACATCCCAGGATACATAAATTAGACAGCACATATGCTCCTACAAAAACAAGCACTAATGGATGCTAAAGACCAAGATATACAATCGTTTCTCTCAAGGTTCGGAAGGCAGCAGTTCATCTCACAAGTCAAAGTATAATGTTACAATCAACATAATCTGCCGAATCGTTTATGTAATTATTTCAACACATTTGTGTGGATTTCTTCAAAAATATTATTAGTGGGATTATTTAAACATATTAACTCCTGATCCGAGATTCCAAATATGAGCGACGACCATCTAAAACTTTCATCACAATGCTAGGGGTTGCTATGTGTAACGCCCAGAGGGCGGATGGTGACAGAACGAGACGGAGATGGAGAGACATTACAAAACGGGTTTATTGACACTTACGGGGAAGAGATACAGGATACGGGAAGACAGGACGAGACCCACACGAACCAAAATACCGGACAACAATGGACACAGACGAAAGGGTATATATGGAGGGCAGAGTGATTACACAGATGACACAGAAGGGATGAACGCAGGTGGAACAGATTAACAATGACGGTGGCGGGAGAAGGACAAAGAAAGCACATGACATAAACAAAGGATGACGCGGACGAACACTGACACTATGGAGTTACTGGGCACTGCAAGGTGGTTGTTAAGGTGCTATGGGTAGTTACTCAGGCCATTGTAAGATTAGGGAGTTCTGCACTCTGGTGCTGTTCTGAGCAGTTATTGCTAGGTTGTTGCTAGGGTGTTCTGAATAGTTACACAGGGCTTTGTGGTCACCACAGGGTGTTTTTGGGTACTGCAAGGTGCTGGCTAATGAATTCTTCGTAGTTACTTGAGGGACTACTAGGTAGTTGTTAGGGTATTCTGGGTAGTCACTAGGGCCACTGCCAGATCATTGCTGGGTTCTTTTGGTGCATTGCTAGGTAATTGCTTGGGAGTTTTTGGTAGTTGAACTATTGTAACTACAGTAAACAAAACATTAAACTACTTACAAGAACATGCAGCCTAATTTAATATACAGATCAGACATATGGCTATTCAATGACATGTAAAAAATATAATTTTTCATTTGTTTTTACGATTTACATTTGGTTTCAAAAAAATCAATTTTAGAACAGTTATTTTATTTAAATTACTTTAAAGAATTGCCATTATACTCAAAACTATGCAGAACTGTTGCATATAGGAACAATACAGATAGGCCTACTTTTTAAATATTAATTAAATCATTAATGCATGTGTTTTGTTTTGCCAAGCTTCAGAAATGTAACAGATTTTTGCTTGTAAATCTTGAAAGTCACCTTTATTCAGGAGTCACAGCTGTGTTCAAAATGCCATAAATGTTGTCAGAGTGCACTAAGAAGGGAGCACAATTCACAATGTCAGTTTGATAATTGTTAAAACGGAACTGTATTAAAAAATAACTTTGAGCAATAAAAATGTAAGCTTCAAAATCATCAAAAGTGGCAACACAGTGGCTCAGTGGTTAGCACTGTCGCCTCACAGCAAGAAGGTCACTGGTTCGAGTCCCAGCTGGGCCAGTTGGCATTTCTGTTTGGAGTTTACTCTCCCCGTGTTTGCGTGGGTTTCCTCCGGATGCTCCGGTTTCCCCCACAGTCCAAAGGCATGCGCTATAGGTGAATTGGATGAAGTAAATTGGCCATAGTGTATGTGCGTGTGTGAATGTGAGAGAGTATGGCTGTTTCCCAGTACTGGGTTGCAGATGGATGGGCATCCGCCCTTCACTTCTTCAATTATTGAAGTTTTTTTTTCCTCGCCACTGTTGCCACTGGCCTGCTCGGATCGGGACTTGTGGAGCTGCGCTTCGGTGGATTTGCTCTTCAGTATTTGAACTTTCAGCAGTGAACTAAACTCTGAAATCTGGACTTTACTAGAACATGATAAGCTGCTTTGAGACAATCTACATTGAAAAAGCGCTATATAAATTAACCTAAATTGAATTGAATTGAATTCAATTAAAACATATGCTGGATATTAGGCGGTTCATTCCGTTGTGGTGACCCCTGATGAATAAAAAGGAATAATCCAAAAGAAAATGAATGAATAAACGAATCATCAAAAATGGATGGTTTCTAAGGAGTTCTAGAGTTGTTGTTTCAACCACACAATTGCAATGCTGTTTGTGAATGTTCATTGGAACAATGGATTTTAGAAAACAGCAAATCACTAAATTATGTCTGCAACAATTTTAGTTGGGAAAGTTTTGGGAAACCCACCTCTGGTTGGTTTTAAGTAGTTGCTTATTGGCCAAATGCTGTGTGGGCAGTTTTCACTCAACAACAACTAAACAATTAAAATAGTAATAAGCCATATAACATGAGCTATCATTGTGTTTGTAGTACAAGCAAAGCCTGAGCCCCAGTTTAATTCATACGGTATGAGCAAAAATAACAGAGATGCTTGTGTTATCAAGTGCCAATAAATCACAATTAAAATCCACTAATTAAACTAAACTAAACTGAATAATGTAAGGCTTACCTGTGAACATCTCCTGCCCGAGTGCTGGGGAACGGCCTTCTTTCCCATTCAGAGAGTGCTGAGAGCCGGCAGGGCAGTGGGAATGCTGGGAAGGGGTGGAGCCATGCAGATGCTGAATTGACAGACATTCACTCAGAGCATCTGATTCTAAATGGGGGCAGGCCCTTAGCTGTCAATCAAAAAGACACACAAGCGATAAAGTAAACAATATTCAAACATCAAAACATGATGCATGAATGGAAGAAATCAGGTTTAAAACCTGTGGATCATCTGTTGCTGAGTGAGATGGTGTAAAATGAGGAGAGGCACACTTTCGTAAACTGGATCAGGCCCAAACAAAAGCCTTCAATAAAGAAGACACATCAATCTTCCCCTTCTATCTGGCATAAAAAATGACGAGCTTAGAAAGGAACGGTTTTTCACCACAAACAGGAACCTTTGATTGGAAACATGAGGGGATGAGGGGAAGAACATACCCCACAGACACATCCATCGTCCCGAGTGCAGGTTGGGACGCCACGTTTGTGGCTAAGGAGGGTGGAGAGGTCTCTTCTGCTGGTGAGATTAGCATGCAAGACTTATTTTTCTAAAATCAAAGATCTGGGAGTAATCATGCATTACATGTGACATTTGTTTAGAGTTTGGGTAGTCATATGTGTTTAGAGCTTTTAGACTGACTTTGAAAGCTCGGATTGTAGCATGGAATTATGTTTAACTGGAAAATTATCTTCGGTCACATGAATCCGTGATGAGTGGACCAAATCTGGAGACGATTCTTTGCAATAAACAATAGCTGAAATGAGCCGTGACATGCAACTTGAATGCGTTATGTCATTTTAATTCCACTGCAATTACCTTTTTCAAACTAAAAGCTCGCAAACTTGCGAATTAGAAACAAAACAAACACATTTTAATTACCCTCGAACGGGCTGCAGCTCTCGAATATTACAAAAGAGCGCAAACCGCACGTCTTGCAATTGAGATTTTTGTGTAAATCTCCCAGCCATTTGTCAAGCCTAATGGAGCCTTGGTGCTTTGCTACAACAGGCGTCGCTCGCGATAGATGGAGTGGGAGTGTTTGTTTGACATCGGCCCACAACATCTGGCCACTGGGGTATAGTGCTGCACAGATTATTAACAATAGTACACGCTCACATGTGTTTCCGCTTACAACAGCAAGCAAGAAGAACGCATCAGTCAGCTGTCGTTTAGAGCAGTGCAACAATAAGACCATTCTGCTTATAATTACCAACTTTAATAAGGAATGCACTCTTCACCATGTAGATGCTGAAATGTGGTCGGAGTTGATCTATTGTTGGGGAAATGATTTTCAAAGACAAACCTAAGTAGAACCAACTGCACCAAGCCGTGAAAAAGACACAACTGACCATGAAAAATATCTACTAGCCATCTTTCTGGAAGAGCCAAAGAGCTAATTGTACTCAGATGCACTGATGATTTGCATGTGGGAATTTCTGGATGTGCATTTGTAATCGTACCTTTCGACGCACCTGCTGCTCTTTGGCAGAGTGGATCTTCACGTGCTTGCGGAGGGAACTGGGGTCTGTGTAGCGCTTAGTGCAGCCCGGAATCTGACACGCATATGGTTTCTGAAACAGGAAAAGCACAATGAGTCTGAGAAGCATAATTATACACAGCTTGGCCACATAGAAGACATGGAAACACACGGCTATGGACACAAAGATGGTAATCACTGCATTACAGCAGCATTTATAATTGAGTAGCTATAATTAAAGTTAATAAGAGACATTAAACACAGTGCGGTACATTTATACAAACAACTATTCTGAACTGCATGTGCTGTTTGTGAAAACCTATATACTGATATATAATGACACTAAATCTGCATCACATTTCAAAATATGAAACAAAAGAGGAGGGCGGTTATGACTCAATCAATATTTAAAAACATCCATTGAAAAACTAAAAACAATGAAATATTATTATGTAAAAGGTATAAAATGTGTCATTTTCCAGGTTACTAAAACAGGCATCAAAAATAAATTTGATTTTCCAACCTTTATGGGTTTCTTTCTTCAGATGAACACAAAAGAAGATATTCTGAAGAACATGGGCAACCAAATTATTGTTGGTCCCCATTGACCTCTATACCCTATTATAGAAGTCAATGGGGACTATTAACTGGTTACCAACATTCTTCAAAATATCTTCTTGTGTGTTCAGCGGAAAAAAAGAAACTCAAACCAGTTGGCAACAACACGAGTAAATCTTATCAATAAAGATGCCAGGAAGAACCAATGAGGGGTATTCTAAGTAATGTTATAGAATCATCTTTCTGGTTTTTATTCGGTATATGGATGTTAATGGTTCTTCACAAAATCATCTATGACAATAAAGAATCTTAATTTCTAAGAGTGTAAGAGTTTACAAATATAAAATAGTCAAAAATAGTTCAAGAGGAAAGACAGCATCCTACCTTTCAGCTGTGAGGACACAGGAAGAGGAAAGAAGAATACAGATTGTTCGGTAAATGTCATGCAGGCATACAAGTACTGTACAAACACTCATTTACTTGTTTACAGGAAACAAACTGCTAAGCCAGTTTTATGTTGCACATTTAATCACCTTTAAAGTGTTTTAAGCACTCAAAGTTTTTACAAAAGCCCTCAAAGTTTTCACAATTTAGATTTCTACATTTACTAATTTTCTTCTGGAGAAAGTCTTATTTCTATTAGTTTGGCTGTAATAAAAGCAGTTAAAAAAAAAAGGTAAATATTATTATCCCCCCTTTAAGAAATACATTTTTTTCTATTGGCTACAGAACAAATCACTGCTGTCCAGTGACTTCCCTAATCAATCTAACTTGCCCACTTAACCAAATTAATGGAGTTAGGCCTTTAAATTTTACTTTAAATTTTAACTTTAATTATCTTGAAAAATAATTAGTAAAATATTGTGCAAAGAAAAAAGTTATTAGAAGTTAGTTATTAAAACTATAATGTTTAAACTGTGTTGAGAAAAAAAATCTCTTTGTTTATCATTACTTGTATTGAAATATTTTTTACATTTCACAGAAGGGCTAATAATTTTGCCTAATAAGATACATATTAGTAAACCCATGATTCTCACTGGTAAACTTCACCGAAACCGCCTTTCAATCCAAAACATGCAGAGGTGATTTTCTCCCATGCATTTCACGCTGCTCTTTATTTAGTTTTTTCTAAAACAGAGGCAGTCATTAAAGTGAAAGTGGATAGGCTTCCTTTATTAGCTCTCCTTTCCTACCTTCCCTCGTTCTCTAAATAACGCTGTTTTTACAAGCCGCTCGCAGGGGAGCTCGTCTCTGTGCATTTATTTGTTTTCACTGTGCAATGCCACATAATCCGCCTGCCATTTAAACACACCGAAAACAGAAAACGAGAAAGCTTGGGAATGGAAAAAAAGAAAAATAGGCTGTCAAGGATAAATATCATTACAGTGGGAGTGATTTTTTTCACTGTATATGAGGCGTGTGGGAAGGCTGTGACAGGGTTAATGTGCAGCGGTGGGCATCTGGAGTCGGAGGCCTAATTGACCATGGCAGTGTGGTGGTAGCGCAGCGCTGGAGCTCTGCTGAGATGTGATACAGCACAGTGTTTGCCAGTTAGTGAGAAATTACTAACTCAAGCTTTCCCTGACTTTTATTTTTCCTCACATTGTTGGAGTGGGATGCAAGACATGCCTGCTTCTCTCTGTGTGTTGCTTTTTCTGTCTCTCTCTGCCATGTGTCATTGCTCTCCCAAACGGAGCATGGTGTTAAACGATGTATGATATATAACCCGTTTTCCTTCATCAACCCATAGAGACATATCTTTAAGCATGTTGTGAACATTTGGGTCAAAGAAAGGTAGCAAACAGCATATTTATGGATTTGTTTGAAAGCTCAGTTTGGCTGGGAATTTAAAGGGATAGTTCTCTCAACATTTACTCACCCTTTACTTGTTTAAAACCATCATGAGTTTCTTTGTTCGGTTAAACACAACAAATATTTTATATTTTATATTTTATTATATATATATATATATATATATATATACTTGGCTTCCATAGTATTTGTTTTTCTTACTATGGTTGTCAATGGTTTCAGGATTTCAGCTTTCTTCAGAATAACATCCTTTGTGTTCAACAGAAGAAAGGAACTCATAAAGGGTTGGAACCACTTAAATATCAGTAAATAGTGTGTAAATGTTCAATGTTCATCTCTTTCAGCGGTTTTTAAACTGAATTTAAAGGCTCTATAGACTCATTTTACAGACTTTAAATTGACTCTGCGTAATGTTTTTGGAAAATTCATTCATTCATTCATTTTTCTTCGTCTTAGTCTCATTTCAGAAATCGGCACAGTGGAATGACCCGCCAACTATTCCAGCATGTTTTACGCAGCGGATGCCCTTCCAGCCACAACCCGGTATGGGCATACACTCATACACACTCATTCATGCCAACTGGCCCAGCTGGGACTTGAACCAGTGACCTTCTTGCTGTGAGGCGACATTGCTAACCACTGAGCCACCGTGTCGCCCATTTTTAGAAAATAGTTAACAATATTATTAATTCATCATCAAAGCAGCTTACTACATCACACATACATAAGGCAGACATATCTTATTAAATTCTGTATATATTAATATCGATTTTTGCAATAACTATTGAGCGGAAAAAAATGAAGTGTTTTTCTGTTAGCAGTAATCTAGAAATTATACAAAAAAAAAATCGCAAAGAACATCACAATTTAACAAAACAGCAAGCCAAAATACATCTAAAAGGCTATGCACAGACTTGTATTATTTTATGAATCTATTCCATTATTGTGAATTGTCCAAATTAACTAATACACTCGAATAATTATTATTATAGGGGTTTATTATAGTAGTGTGTATTAATTATAAAAAACATTATATGATACATTTAAAATGAATAGATCTAATATAATATAATAAATTAACTATAGTAAATCAACTTCATTATATTGAACCAATTCATTACAACTAATTGCTAAATACGAGGAATGTTTAAGATAAATAGAGTCAATAGAATAAGAAGGGCTTTGTTTCACAGCTACATGTCAGAATGATAACTGTTTAAGACTCTTTTCAATGAAACTGCTGTCACACTTTAAAAGAAGGATTTAGTAATTAGAGAAACTCATAAATTCAGTAGCATTACTACAAGTTTGGATGGTTAGGATGATTCAAAAAAGCCATTTGTTTTCCTGGATTTTGAAGCATTTCTTTCTAGTTTAAGGTCAGGTACTCACAGTGTCCAGATGTGTGCGCTGGTGCTTTGCCCTGTCGCTGGAGTTGCTGAAGGCTTTCTGACAGCCCGGGTGCTGGCACAGATACGGCTTCTCTCCTGTGTGACTCCTCAAGTGAATCTTCAGATTCTCCAGCCTCGAGAAGGCTTTGTTACACCCTTCAAACTGACGGAGAAAAGACACCAGTCAACATCAACAAGTCCTTTACAGATGTAAGGATAAATGATGGAGCATGGTGGTTTATTAGGCATTGCCTTTACTATGTTAATGAGTGTGAGAGATGCTACTAGATAACTATTTAACTCTGAAAATGATATTAGTAATAATGTATTCAATTTGTCATGATATGACCAAGCTTCTTACACCTTTTCTAAAGTCAAATTTAAGCATTTTTCAAGCACTTTCCAGGAGCACTTCCAAACGTTTCCGGTACTTTATAAGTGTAGCAAATGACATATTTACATACATATAAAGTAGTAAACATTTGAAGTGGATCAAAACCTTTCATCAAAGTTGTCCTAAATCTATTAAACAACACCCATTTGTCCTAAGTCAATGTTGATTACTGTACATACTTCATCACTATACTATAGTATAGTATAGTAAAGCAAAGTATAGCATAGCATAGTATAGTATAGTATAGTAAAGCATAGCATAGCATAGTATAGTATAGTATAGTATAGTATAGTATAGTATAGTATAGTACAGTATAGTATTTTGATGGCATGTTTGTCCCAAGCCCAACATGGACCCTTTTCACAAGACTGTCATGACGCGTTTAACGGTCATCATAATCTCAAATCCTTGAAAGTTTTTAATATTTTGATTTAGAAAAAAATCGTATGAACATTTATATGCATTTATGTATGTAGTATGTCATCTCTGCATCAAATTACAAAAAAAATGAATTACCGTTTGTGTGAGTTTCTAATGCAGCGTCTATGGGGATGAGAGTAAATTTGACGTTATTCTCTCCTCTGGCTGTCATGATCAGTCTCACACAATTTTTTTGCTTTTTCTAAAAGTCTTTATAACATCATCTTGGAGTTTTTCCTTTATTATTTGAGCAAACAGGGTTGTAAAAAACTATTTGTTTTTTACAACCCTGTAGTAAATAATTACCTTACTAATACGTTACTAATACCTCCTTAGTAAGGTAAGATAAATTGTTATGAAAATACTTTTCAAGCACTTTATCCAAAATGTAAGCACTTTTTAAATCTTGAAACTCTAGAATAAAATATAAGCATATTTAAGTGGATAGCACGTTCGCCTCACAGCAAGAAGGTCGCTGGTTCGAGCCTCGGCTGGGTCAGTTGGCGTTTCTGTGTGGAGTTTGCATGTTCTCCCCGTGTTGGCGTGGGTTTCCTCTGGGTGCTCCGGTTTCCCCCACAAGTCCAAAGACATGCGGTACAGGTGAATTGGGTAAGCTAAATTGTCCGTAGTGTATGAGTGTGAATGGGTGTGTATGGATGTTTCCCAGAGATGGGTTGCAGCCGGAAGGGCATCCGCTGCGTAAAACATATGCTGGATAAGTTGGCGGTTCATTCCGCTGTGGCGACCCCAGATTAATAAAGGGACTAAGCCGAAATGAAAATGAATGAATGAATATTTAAAGATTTCCAGCACCCTTCAAAATGCTTCAATTGCGCAGAATAATGATGACTATGCCATGCCTCTTCAAATTGCACTAATTAATAATAAACTCTGGATGCACCATTAAACTTGTAAATTAAATGCATCATACATCCCATACAACCCTTTCTCGTAGCCCCGCCCACAGAACACTAACAGCCAATCAGGAGCCTTGGATGAGTCAGAATGGCAGCTTATGGAGGTGTCAGAGAGAGTGAAACCTGACATGACAGCTTTGCTCTCTATTGTCCACTGACCTCTAACTGAGGCCCCGCTTCTGTCGCAGCTCCAGTTTCACTGAAGGAAAGAGCCTTCCATTCTTCTAATGGGCCCTCAGAACATCATTCGGGCTCTGGCCTCCTTCAATCACTCGCAAAGGGCTTGCTATTGAGGCCAGGCCATTTAATACGGGGCGAAACCCTAGACTGTCACGGTCGGGATATATTGAGTGACCTGGATTATACAGTGTGTGTGTGTGTGTGTGTGTGTGTGTATGTATCTGACTCTGTGTGTAAAATTCTTACTTGGCGCATTAAAAGAATGAGGAAAGTAAAAATGTGGTTACATTACAAGTTTCACATACGATTAGACATACAGACATGAATATGAAACAGGGTTTGCATTTACATTGGATTGCTTTCAAATGACACTTTGCTGTGGGCCCAGACTTCAAGATTCAAAACAATACCAATAAAAAATTGAATAAAAATCAACAAAATTATTGTGTAAAACTAAAACCACTTAAATAGCGAAATTGTGTGAAAATTCGAATGACATGTTTAGCCACAATAAAGTTTGTGTACCTTCCTAAGAAGCTTTCACTTTGTCAAATTATGCCAAGACTATTAATATTATTTATGTGTGTATTTAGGATGAAAATAAAACACTAGCTATGAAAGTAGGTAATTTTTAATATAAAACATAAAATATAAAAGTTATTACATATAGAGATTCTGTAGCCTTTTCATTAATATACTTTAAAAAAAAAGTAATTTATTCCTTTGAGGGCAAAGCTATCATGTTATTTCTCCAGTCCTCATCATTCTTCAGAAATTATTCTTATAGGCTGTATTATTCATTTTATTTATTAGAAATGTAAAAAATTATTTTGTGGAAACTGTTAAACAATTGTTTGCAGAATACTTAAAATAAAATCATTTAATTGAATAATTAATATTGTGTAACATTATTAATGTTTTTTTTATGTTCACTTTTAAATCAATTTAAAGGGGACCTAATAATCCCCTTTTTTACAAGACGTAAAATAAGTCTCTGATGTCCCAGAGTGTCTATGTGAAGTTTCAGCTCAAAACACCCCACAGATCTCTGTGTCACTTTTAGGCTTTGATCCAAATTGTGCCGTTTTGGTGACTGTCTCTTTAAATTCAAATGAGATTGTGCTCTAAGCACTCCTCAAAAAGAGGTGGAGCGATAAACGCCTGTGTCACCGTAGCGACAGATTCAAACCCTAATGGCAGATGGCTGATTCTCATTCAGGGCTGTTTATGCTAATGAGGGAAAGATCGTCACTAATGGGCGGGGTTTTCTCACTATGATGACATGTTCAACACGAGAATGTCAATCAAAGTGTTTCTATAGACTTTTTCAACATAAAAAGTTTTTATGAAATGTGATTATAAAAAATAGAATTAATTTTCACCATTAGATGCTGACTATTTTCACAAACTGTTGCCACACAACTGTGTTTAAACCCTTTACAAAAGTGATTTTTGCAAAATAGGTCCCCTTTAATCCATTCAACTTTCCAAAAATGCTATATAACATCTCTCCTATAAAAAATAAAAAGTATACATCATATAAATTAAAAAAATCTATCATTTTGAACTGAATCTGGCCACACGCTTTTAGACAGCACATGAATATGTTCAGCTCACACAATGGAGCAGCGCAGCGGTTGAGAAACATTTACTTTGGGCTTTTGGACAGATCTCACAATGTCAACTTGTGTCTGTATTATTTCACAGCATGAAAACATCTCAGACCGTACCCACAACACAGAACTTAATAAAGTCTCCGAAAACCAGGCAAGCCATATACTCACATATTATACCGGAGATATATGCCCTGCACTGACTCCTAAAATCTGGGTTTTCAAAACAAACACTGCGATTATGCATATCCTCAAATGTGTGTATTTTTGTATAGGGGGAATAATCATTCTTTCACTGCTTTCTTTAATGCAATACAAATTTCAGGCTAAATTGAATTTATGGGCCCACCGAGAGAAACCTGCTAATCGTGTAAAGCTCACCATTAACGTGAGGATCAGCTGCCAATGGAGCGAGGCATGGAGCATTCTGGGATACCTTGCAAACACAGCTATGCATTCTGGGATGCCATGCAAACATCGCATTCTGCCAGAGTTTAATCCACATGACAGGAAGGAATTTCTTTTTCCCGCTTAACGTCTCTCATTGTCTTTGGTGTTTTATTTTTGTACTCTTAGGAACATAGCATTCTCCTTTATAAAGTGGCACAAAAATGCATCTGTATTTGCCAAGCACGGAACATCATTTTCCAAATAACTCTAATGCACAACTGACGTCAACATCTATCAAAACATTCCCAAATGTAAACCGAGGAATGCATGGCTCCAGATGGCGATTAAATGGACACATTTTGAGAGTTTTTCTGCCAGTGTGACTAGATTTTTTTAAACTGATAAGTGATGAGATTCGGTTGCATCTATGAGATACATCCTGAATGCACCAAAAAGGGAATTGCCAATTGTTTAAACTACATGTGCACCAACCACTTATTAGCACTGCTAGGCCTATTGTGTTTCACTGGACCAGTTGTTTTACAATCACTAAGAAGTACTGTTTTAGTTTTCTACAGAGCTCTCTGATACAAACTACAATAGAGCAAATAACAAACAAAACTAGTGGTACGAGAGCTTTGGTAAAGAATGTCATGGCTGAAGCCACAAATAATAATAATAATATTAATTAAAAATTGTTAGATTAACTTGTTAATTGTTCACCTAAAGAATAACAATGTGGCTACCAAAAGAAATATTGTAAGTTTAGATATCACAAAGAATTTAACCCAATGATGTTTTTTTTTTGTAAAACTAATGTAACTAATGTATGAATAGTTACATTACTTTTACAAAAAGTGAGTAAACCTGTTGCCTTAAAAGCAACAAGTTCATTCATTTATTCATTTTCATTTTGGCTTAGTCCCTTTATTAATCTGGGGTCGCCACAGCGGAATGAACCGCCAACTTATCCAGCATATGTTTTACGCAGCAGATGCCCTTCCAGCTGCAACCCATCTCTGGGAAACATCCATACCACCCATTCACACTCATACACTACGGACAATTTAGCTTACCCAATTCACCTATACCGCATGTCTTTGGACTTGTGGGGGAAACCGGAGCACGGGGAGAACATGCAAACTCCACACAGAAACGCCAACTGACCCAGCCGAGGCTCGAACCAGCGACCTTCTTGCTGTGAGGCGAACGTGCTACCCACTGCGCCACCGTGAGGCCCAGCAACAAGTTGACTTTACTTAAAAAATGTAAACACAGTGGAACTTATAACTGTTAAGTCAAGTTGAGTTAATTTATATAATTACGCACATCATTTTCTTAATCATTTTAAGGCAATGTGTTTAGTCACGTCAAGTAAAGTAAACTAGTTCCTGTAAAAACTACGGGTTTACTTCCTTTTTTAAAAAAGTGAAATAATTGGAATAGTATCTGACTGCAGACTTGCATATGCAAGCTGAGACACGCAGTTTCAGACTCAATGCACTCAATGCAGCTAGTGATGTCACTGTGAGAGGTAGAGTTAGGGGCGGGGTTAGGTGTGCACATTAAAAGCATTGCATGCAGCTCAACTTGCATCTGCACCTGGTCTGCAGCCAGACCCCTTTTCAATAGTTGCTTTTTTACAGTGTAGAGTATTTGAGCCAACATTGGGTTAAAGCAACTCAGCGTTTTTTTGTGTACTATAGTTAGTGACACTAACTGAAACCATTGACAGAAATGTGGGATATACATACATTATGTTAGGTATTAAATATCTTAAATATAGTTTTTAAAATCGACTGGAAGGGTATCCACTGCATAAAAAACATATTCCGGAGTAATTTGTGGTCCATTCCGCTGTGGTGACCCATGATAAATCAGGCCAGGAATAGATGAGGGAGTTTTTCAAATGAATATGAAGTTTGAAAATTAAGTTTGTATTTTATTACAATTTTTGTTTTTCAGAACAAATGTCACAGGACGCATACAGTTAAGCTACTTTTTATTATGGTGGTGAGGTTGTTCTACAGTATTGTGAATAATAGTTTATTGTAATCTACAAATGCACAAACAATGAGGCTGTTGGAATTTTCACAGATGGCTCTGTTTTTGTTAATGATAATAAATTTACATGTGGATCCCAACTTACACGCTACTTTCATCTCAAGCTACTCAAATGTAAATTTCTCAGAGACAAGATAATCTCATATTTTTAATATTACATGTGCAGGAATGGCAAATCAGGTGCTGCTGCCACCATCTGTTAAACTTAGTTGAATCTGTATAGGTGCTCTCAAATGTTAGTCAGAATTTTTTAACAAACAAACAATCATATAAATCAGAGACCCTAGATACATTAAATATATGTTTCATTTTCAAACCACTGTAAACCAACCATGACAGCTCTTAAGTCTCCACTGTGCTTTGATTTTATTTACAAAAACAGTTTAGCACGCTAATCACATCAATTGCCATAAACGTGTTTAGCTTTCCTCTTTAAAAGTGTAAACAGGGTGATAACCGTTAAAAGCTGATGGTGGGAAGTCATTTGACGCCATCTTTCCGAAGTGGGCCTCAGGATCTGCTGTGTACACACAGAGTGACAGTTCGGCCTGACAGTTGTGTCAGCCGCACAGAGCCAATCAGAGATGATTGCAGGCCGCTCGACCCCAGTCTGATGACTCTATGGGAAATGAAGCGTGATTGCGGTCGAAAAACATCCAACGGGGCATCGGGCAACTAAAAGCTGTAGTATACACAAGCACGAAGAAAAAAAAAAAGAGTTCATTAATGCCCCCGAATACCTGCAGAACACAAGCCAACCATTATGGCACATTTCTGACGTTGATGACACCACACTGAGCAGACCGGGACGGAGAGAAAGAGAGAAAATGTGCTTATTATGGGAATTGCATTCAGGCCACATTCTTTCCCAAGGAGTCAAAGGTCCACCGCTGTTCCCGTTAACATTCGGAGGTGCTCAGAAACATAAAACATATTTCCCCATTATACTGTAACTACCAATCTCACCTTCCCTCAGGCATGCGTTTATTCTGACATTAAAACCTTTAGCGTCTAACAAGCATTAAATACATTATTACTCGTAATTAGTGGGCTGAAAGGCAAATTTTAATGAGCACCATGACTTCTTTCTTACAGTCTGACACGTTTTCTGAAATTGCTTGTGACATCCAAATTGCCTCAGCACTTTCAGATATGCAGCACAGGGTCTGTCTGCGGAGTTCTGTGATCAGCACTTGTACAAAATCGATTCGGGTTCCTGTTAGAAAAGGAGAGGTGTTACGAGGTTTACCGCTGAGCGCCTGGAGTAACTGTGACCTGTAAAAGAGAAACCACTGACACGTATTTCGGCACGGAGAACAGCGGAGCTCAGGCAAAGTGGCTAAAAACTACAGGCAAAAGCGAACATGTGCCTTTAATCTGGCTGTTTCCAAATGCCCCCTGGCAACCACAGCAAAGAGCAGAAAAACGTAAATGGATGAAATTATATCCATATGATTCAATGAGACAGCTAAGGGGAGACAGGTTTCTCATGCACTTCATCAGGCTACAAAATTAAATACAGCTTAGCTAAAACATTCGCATTACATAGTTTACACATATCATTTCCACATTCAAACGCCACTCGTTTTAGCAGCCAACTTCATCTGTTGCTAATAGGAGGCCTAATATGAATCAAAGATCTGGTTAATTTTGCACTCTCTGTCTCTTCGGGGTATTTCGGAAAAACATATTCTTTGGAATGAAGCTGAAGTCAATTCACATTCGATTATTGTCATGAATCTTTTGATTTTTTTTTTGTTACTCTTTCGCCCGCTGCTTTTGCATTTCAAAACATTTGATTTGTACCTGATGTGATGCGTACACCAATCCTCAGCTGACAAATGTTGTCCAGATGGGATCGAAGGCTTGGCCGATACACCGGAGGAGGAAGTAGTCATGTAAATGACTAGCAAAATTGCTCCGAACAGCCTTTTTTCTTCTCATGCAACACTGGTTAAACCAGATTGAAACCCATGTAGATTGTAGATGGGACCTTCACAGGAAGCAACCTATGATGACTAAATTGGGCCTCTCGCATAGTCATTACTCACCCCCCTACTTCACCATTTTGAGGGAAATTGTATTGAAGGTGTATTATGGATTCTGACCTCGCTGCTATGGAAGTAGGGCATTAGCAGCTTATGCTACATGTGGGAATCCTGAAGGAGAACATGTAGGAAACATGTGGGTCTTTATGGGAACACTTAACCCAGCATTGATCTGAGGTGCACGTCAAAGTGTTACCAGCCAGGAGACAAAGCATCCAGCAAAACTAGCTGTGACCTAGGAAAAGGTTTAAATTTACCCTTCCAGGTCAGATGCTGCTTCTTCAAGTTCCTTCCTAAAAGTCTTGATAAAACATGAACTTTCTCTAACGTCCCATACCTGCTGCAGTAATCTGAATTTATGACACTGTGGCATGATCGCTAATGCATCCTGAAGACAGATTATTGCAGTAAAAGTATTTTGTACCATAAACTTTTTATGAAATGCATGGTCATGTTTCAGGCTTCATTCCAACATCATACATTCTGATTTTAGTGGTTTAGTGGTTTACAGAAAAATATTTTTCTTTTACATATGTATTGAAACAATATGAAGTGTTTATGCAATGTGAGTTTAAGATCCTGGATCTATCAGAGTGAACCTAAATCACAAATACAGGGTTTCTCCTACCTGTCCTTTCAACAAAGGTGTAGATGTCACTGCATCGCATTTCAAAACAACATTATAATTCATTATTATCATAAATAAACTATTTAAAAGGGTAAAATGTCTCACTTCAGAACTGGGGCAGAATGCCAAGAGTATAATGTTGCTGGTGTTTTTATACTGTTATGTTACATTAAGCTACTATTATTATAGTAAGATGAATCAGAAGATAAAAGTTAAAATCCCAACATAAAGGCAAAATTATTGGAATCATTTATCTTTGCATCACAAAAATAAATTACCTTTTACAAATATATTAAAACAGAAAACATTTTTATAATTTCATGTTTAAAGTATTTCAGTTTTTACTCAATTATAATTATTAAACTAATGTAAAACTAGCTGTATTGTATTGCATAACACTTAATGAGCTATTGAGGTGGGACATGGGTAAGGTTGGGTTTGGTGGTATGAGGTGGTTTAAATGTGGGTTAAGGGTGTAAGAATGGGTCCAGAAATAACTTTTTTAAATCTACATGTAGGTAACTTTTAAAATATAAGTACAATGTAAAAATATGTATTTACATAATAATGCATTAAACCAAATTAATTTAAATGTAAGTACATAGTTTTTAAGGCCACTTAATATAAAGTGGGACCGAATTGTCTTTCAACAACATAAAAATATCATATTTACCTCACATTTTTAAACAGTATCATATTTGTTTTATTTTTAAAGAACTGAAAATGGAAAATAAATAAATAATTAAATCTTTGGGGCTCTACAGACCCAAAGACCAGCACCCTTAACCAAAATGTCAAATTTATTTAAAGGAACACTCCACTTTTTTGGAAATAACCTCTTTATAAGAGTGAAGCTTTAAATAGAAAAATATCATCTCTCTCATTTTTTATTTTTATTTTTTGAGCGAGATGCTAATTATTTAATCTGATTCAATAATCTATGCTAAGCTAAGCTAAACATGCTCCCGCCAGACCTGTAGATCAGCTGAATGGATTAAAACATTGTAAAATTCAACTGTTTAACTCTAGGTGACTTGTAAAAGGAGCCTATTTCCAAAAAAAGTGGAGTGTTCCTTTAATCAGCGTTTTCTTTGTTAAACCGAACACCACAGAAGCCAAAAGAAGTGTTTTCGGTTTCTCTGCAAGTACTGATGGACAGCAGGCTCAATCTGTCACTCCAGTAACCGGCCTCTCACTCTCTCTCCTCTAACCATCTCTAATAGCTAATTAGAGAGTATTACACTCGCCCCGATGCCTTCACAATACCAACGGGCCATCAATTATCTCCCCGTTTCGTGCAACATGAACCAGCACACAGTGAGATGCAATGAAACTCCTCAACATGATATGTGCAGAGTGTTCATGCCTGTGGAGGGACAAATCCAAAGTTTGACGCAGAGAGATCTCAGTGTCCATTAACGTCCGTCAGTCCCCATCTACTCACTGACACCTGCTAGCGTTCGCTTCCCAGCAGTGGTGGTGAATAACATGACAGAAACTCTTGACTTTAATCGCTCAGAAACATCCTCTTTAAGCCAGAAACAAGTCACTTTTAATACACTGGAGTGTGAGTTTCAGCCCTTTTATACTTGATTTATGGCACTTTCTGACATCACGAAAACTCATAATTCTTGCATGTAAGCTATTTATTTTTTTAAAGCTGTCTGTCAGGGTCATGCCATACTTCATCAAGTTCAAATGTGGTCCAAACTGTAGACTAAATACTGAAAAAGGCCACAATTCATAACATTTCTCATTATAAGACTGTCAGACACATGCAGACCATAAACTCAAAAACTTTTGAACAGAACTGGATTCTATTATGCGATTTGAATTGAACTAAATTGCCATTAATTTACAGGGAATACTTCATTTAGTGTTTTACATTAGCAAATTTTACAATTAATATGCACATACTTGTATGAATCTCGCATATTCAGCAAAAATCTGGTTCATTTTTCTCAAGGAAGAGCTAAAGAAATCATAATTTTAAGTTTTGTGCATTAAAATTTTCTATTTATTTTTCTTTAAAATATCTTAGCTAAAGCATTTATCAGCCTAAACACCCAAAACTGCAACATTTAAAAAAAATAGTTTAGTTTGAATACATTATGGCTGAAATGTATTATCATTGGACGACATGGTGGCTCAGTGGTTAGCACTGTTGCCTCACAGCAAGAAGGCCGCATGTTGGAGTACCAGCTGGGCCAGATGGCATTTCTGTGTGGAGTTTGCATGTTCTCCCTGTGTTGGCGTGGGTTTCCTCCGGGTGCTTCGGTTTCCCCCACAGTCCAAAGACATGAGCTATAGGGGAATTGAATAAACTAAAATTGGCCATAGTGTACGAGTGTGTGTGAATGAGAGTGTATGGGTGTTTCTCAGTTTTGGGTTGCAGCTGGAAGGGCATCTGCTATGTAAAACATATGTTGGATAAGTTGGCAGGGTATTCCGCTGTGGCGACCCCTGATAAATAAAGGGACTAAGCCAAAGGAAAATTAACCAATGACTGTATTACCATTGATTGTACACAATGAGCTAATGTATTAAAGTAATAATAATAATAATAAATATTATAATAATTATAAAGGAATTATTTTAAAAGAATATATAGACAATTTATCTTAAAGAAAACCTGAAAAGTGTTTCAAAATATGGAATCCCTTTATAGGATTTTTGAAGGAAAGCTGATTCGAATATTGTCTTTGTAATTTTATATATCATGTATCACCTGAAATTAATGTGCCATTGTTTCAATACAGTTATATTACATGATGCTTATGTGGATATATAAAATATTTGTAGTTTGTATTCCTCCTCCTCCTCCTCTTCTTTTGTTTAAGTTTTCCTTAGTACATGTTAAAGTTACTAAAATCAATAAAGACATGAAAAAACCTTTTTAGTCGTAGTTACCACATTCAATTATCATTATTTTTTGTCAGAGGAGCTTTGTATCTTCTGTGGTACTTGCTGCACAGTTTGCTATGAGTTAGAGGTTTTGAAGTAGTCAATTGCATGCCTCAAAGAAACACCAGCAGGAATAAAAATGCATTTGAGAAATCCAAAGTAGCAAATTGGCCCTTTCAAAATGTTCCTTTTTTTTTAATTCACTTTTGTCTCTTATATATGTGGGATCTATATCCCCGACGAATACTATACTTCAAGTTTCACCTTTGAAGATGTGATCTGCCATATCTCTGTTAGTCCTTTGACTGTGTTCTTTGAATTGTAAGCTTTACAAGAAAACGGACTAAATAAAGTTCAGATTTGTGCTATAAAACCTTTCTATTCATTTATTTTATTAATACACTGAACGATGCATTATTATCTTGCACGTGCATTGGCTAAATACCGAAAAAGGGCCAGATTCCATAACATCTCTCATTATATGACAGTTAGACACAGCATAAACTCTCCTGACTGACAGTCTTTCTCTCATTTGCCTTTTCTTTCCGCTCCACCCATGTTGGCATCAAGTGTAGAGTTGACACAGCTGGCTCCCTCTCATGCCCACTCTATAAGCTTCTCTATATCTCCAACCTGACAACAAATGAGCATCCCAGAGTGCCTATGAGCATGCCAAGCCAAACAGCTCTACGCCAAAGTCTCTGTGAGATTAGTGACTAAAACAAAACCATTCAACTGGACAATAGGTCACTATGCTAAGATACAGTATAAAGTATGTGTTAAGTGTTTAGTTGATCCGAGTGACATCTGGCACAGTTGGATTGAAGAGTTGAACATTTACGCCTTCCAGATATGTGATGAAATTCAACTATGACAGAGAGAGAGCTTGCACTGTAGTCTTTTGGGAGCCTCATTGTTGCGTTTGTCCTTCAGGATTGTCTTGTTTTGTTATTTTCTGCTCAGAAGTGCAGCGAAAGAGCAATTTTTCAGGTCATATTTCAGAGCAGAACACGTTATTAATAATAAGACGTCATACAGAGTGAATCCACATTAAATCTTGTGGACTCAAAGTGGAATATAAGGCATGGTGTTTTGCACTGAAAATAAATATGTACGTAATTCTCATAAAAAAAACATGTCATCACATGGAAATATAATAGTACAACAAAAGGGGTAAGGAACCAAGGTCACTTATTCAGAATTAGTGAAAACAATATAAAATTGTAAGATGTTAATAAAAAAGCCAACTTATATTATTTGCCCTCCTGTGAATTTTCTTTCTTTTTTAAATACGTCCCAAATTAAGTTTAACAGAGCAAGGATTTTTTTTTCACAGTATTTCCTATAATATTTTTTCTTCTGGAGAAAGTCTTGTTTGTTTTATTTCAGCTAGAATAAAAGCAGTTTTTAATTTTTTGAAAAACATTTTATGGTCAATATTAATATTGCTTTCTTATGCAATATTTTTTTCGGTTGTCTAAAAAACAAACCTTGCCACACAAACCTTGTTATACAATGACTTGCCACACTACCCTAACTTGCCTAATTAACCTAGTTAAGCCTTTAAATTGCACTTAAAGCTGAATATTAGTATCTTGAAAAATATCTATTAAAATATTATGTACTGTCATCATGGCAAAGAAAAAAGAAATCAGTTATTAGAAATTAGTTATTAAAATTATTATGCTAAGAAATGTGCTGAAACAAATCATCTTTGCGTTAAACAGAAATTGGGGGAAAACGTATACAGGGGTGCTAATAATTCAGAAGAGCTAATAATTCTGACTTCAACTGTATATTACGGTCATTTATTCCCATATTTCATACTGAAGATTAAATAATTGTATATGCTAAGTCAATAAAAGATAATAAATAAATACATAAACAACATATTTACTATTCTGAATTTGTGCAAGTAAAATAAAATGAATTGTAAGTGTAAAGCCCAAACTGACCATTCAGTTTCATTATCCCCCTTATTTTGAGAATATATTTTTACAAACTTTATATAATGAAACATGAAAGTGGACATTTTTTACCAATTTAAATTGATGCAGATACCAAAACAGAACTGTATTTGAAGAAACAAAACTATCTCATGCAAAACCACTAGCTCAATAGAGAAAAAACAATCCAAATGAAAAGAATTCAACTCAAATAACAAGGCCTCACTCTCCTGTGATATCCCACACTAAACGTTTTCACATTTATAGAGTGTTTAACTTGAATTTCTCATCACGTACCTGTTTACCTTAGCAGTAATATGAGTCTGAGGTTGGCACTCGCTCTCCTCTATGGTATTTGCAAGCAAGAAGTTCACGCTATTACAAAGCAGCGTTTTTGTTGATGATAATGTCCATTTTCCATCTCTGCATTAAATTGCGCATGACCTAATCTACGTCTTGGCTTTTCTACGCCAAAATATGAATTTGGCTCATCCGTGTCACTTGTTCTGGTTGTATTTAAGCTTTGAAGAGGATAATATCCAGTCTTCGAGGAGCCATAGAGCGTGCTATTTTCTTAATTTTTCACTACTGTGGAAACAATGGCTGGACATTATACTGAGATTTGGAGCATTTCTTTATGGTCACATTCAATTCCATTAAGAAACCGAATCCTTTATAGCTCCACAAACCTGCCGCTTTAAATCAAATTTAAGGGGTGAATTGATGAGACGTGAGCTTTGAGGTCACAGAAGAATTTATCAGCAAGTATCATGAGACCTTGGAGCAGGAATGAAATCATTGTTTGGGGGGGAAAAGGATTTGGCTGTTTGTCACTGAAACGAACAACACATTTGTTGTATGTCTTTGCTACTGATCTTTGGGAATCCACATCAATGAGCCGCGCACAATAACAGGCCACATGTTATCTCGATGAAAACGTACAAACACAAACGAAGCAGACACTTTCATTGGAAAACATTTCTGTTGGAGCAGTGACATGGCCATGAGTGCATGTGTGCAACTTATTTAAAATGTGCGTCAATTACTTTAGAATGTACTTGTTGCAGTTGGTCAGATTTTTCCTGCCATGTTTTGCTATTTTTGGCTTTACTGTGCTGGGCCCGAATGATTGCTGCTTGTGGTTAAATTCTTACATTTAAACATTCAGCAGATGCTTTATCCAAATAGACAACAAAGTAGTAAATCAAAGTTGAAATCATTTAACTGAACTGTGCACATGTACAGTATATGGCCACTGGTACGCCATTGTCTGCTAAATCATATTTTTAGGGAAACTATGATGTATTTTTTTCAGGATAACATCAGGATAAATAGAAAGCTCAGAAAAACAAAACAACAGCATGTGAAATACACTGGGAAAAAATTAAGGTAACTGGTTGCAAACAGGGGTGGCACGGTGGCTCAGTGGTTAGCACTGTCACCTTACAGCAAGAAGACTGCTGGTTCGAGTCTCGGCTGGGCCAGTTGGCGTTTCTGTATGGAGTTTGCATGTTCTCCTCATGTTCGAGTGGGTTTCCTCCGGGAGCTCTGGTTTCCCCCACAGTCCAAAGACATGTGCTATAGGTGAATTGAATAAACTAAATGTGTTTGTATGAGTGTGTTTCCCAGGACTGGGTTGCAGCTGGAAGAGCATTCGCTGCATAAATCATATGCTGGAATAGTTGGTGGTTCATTCCGCTGTGGTGACCCCTGAAATAGAGACTAAGCCAAAGGAAAATTTATGAATGAATGCTTGCAAAGAACTTTTGGGCTGAATTTAAACAAACAAATTAAAATTGGTAATGTTCAACTAATTTTATTTTGTTTAAATTCAGCCCATATAAATCGTTTGCAACCAGTTACCTTAAAAGTTTTAGTAAATCTAATGAATCCTTTATTTCAGTGTAGAATTTGATGTCACTTTTCTCACATGAATGTTCTGTTTGTTAACACCAGTTACCTATAATAACATGAAAAACAAAACTTCTAAATCATTAAAAAATCTTAATAAACATTAATTGCAAGATTAACAAACAATTTTGACTTTGATAATAAATTATAAAAATATTACTTAGTGGAACTGGACAAACATGGTCTAATAATGGACAGCTGCTAATTATTTATTCATTCATTTTCTTTTCGGCTTAGTTCCTTTATTAATCTGGGGTCGCCACAGCGGAATGAACCGCCAACTTATCCAGCATATGTTTTACGCATCGAATGCCCTTCCAGCTGCAACCCATCACTGGGAAATATCCATACACACTCATTCACACTCATACACTACGGACAATTTAGCTTACGCAGTTCACCTATACTACATTTCTTTGGACTTGTGGGGGAAACCAGAGCACCCGGAGGAAACCCATGCGAACACGGGGAGAACATGCAAACTCCACACAGAAACGCCAACCGGGGATCGAACCAGCGACCTTCTGGCTGTGAGGCGATTGTGCTACCCACTGCACCACTGTGCTACCCAGCTGCTAATTAATATTAATTAATACTAATGAGCATTCATGTAAAATATTACTAATTGTTGGTACGCATTTTACCATAAATTCGATCAATTTAACATGTCATTAATAAATAAAAGTATTAATGAAAAAGTATTTTTAACACTTTTTGACTTCACATCTTAAAATTGTATGGTTTTATACAGCACCTTGCAATTGCTAATTTATATCTCAAATATATCTGTTTTTATTTTAACATTTTCAACTTTATTTCTTATTTGCAAATTAATATGAAAACATAAAATTAGGAAAAAAATACATTATATACTGAACAACAAATATTTCAAAACATTTAACAATAACAGGACTATGTCAATATGTTCAAAGTATCGTTGGGTATTGCTTATGTTAGTATGAAGTGCAGAAGTTATTATTAATGGTATAGACATGCACTCACACTCACAGTATAGCCGGGATTGTTTCTGCCTCCACACTGAACGTTGAAATTAATGGACTTGACAATCTAAACAGACAAGTGCTTTGAGAGAGAGAGCGTGGACAGCTCTTCTGGCGGGGGATGAATGGTTTCATGGCCAGAGCTCTAATTGGCCCGTTGAATCCAGCTGTGAGTCAGCAGTAGAGCGCACCACGTCCTGCCAGATCTCCATATAACACCCCGCTTCAAATGTGGAACCAAAACGACATCATTCCAACACACTGCAAATGCTAGTCTACCCTCAAATCCGCAGCCATTACCATCTCAGTTTTGTGGGAAAGACCGCTGGTTAAGATGTGGCTCTAGTAACATCTACTGTACTGTGCAAAAGTCTGGGCAGGCCAGCACCAGTACTTTACATAGATGTAGATTTAAACTGCAGTCTCTTTATTTAGATAAAAACTGAAAGAAAAAAAACAGGAAATGCAAACAGTGTACTAAAGGTTTCTGAAATAATGTTTTATTTAATATAAGCATTCTTTCAGCACTTCCTAGAGTTCTTCTTTACATTTATGCTGTCATATCTTTTTTTCTGTCCTGGTTGTCCCATAGTGCCTTATAATATTAAGGTCTGGACTCTATGTAGGCAATTTCATGACTGTCAGTTTTTTTATCAGCTGTTTTTCCCTCCAAATGTGATTTTTTTTGCATTAGCGGTGTATTTAGGATCATTATCATGCTGAAAAATAAATCTACAGTATTGTCATTTAGGCATTTCCCAAGGAATGACATAATAGATTAAAACCTATCTGAACTTTTCATTAACATTAACTGTTTTTTCATTCACAAACAATCCCATAAATTTAGACAATACTGATAGCAAAAAGTATCATAAAACAGGACAGAACCTCCAGCATGTTTGACTGATTTATGAAAGCACTCATTTCTCCATCTCTCTTTCACATAGTAAACAATTGGAAAAATTCCAACTCTAACCAATATCTTCTTACAATCAATCAATTGTCATTATTCAATCACTAAAACAGCAAATGTAACGTTGGTCTAAAACTTTGGTACAGTACTGTATGTGATCGACCACTGATGACAAGTGAGACAGAGTCCTGTCACAGTCCATAAGTTTGCAATTGAGAAGCCGTCACAAGACTCCCACACTTTTGGGCTGCGTTCAGACCACAGATGGGACGTGGTTTGGGGCACCATAAAGCCTCCAGTTATGTGGCTGTTTATTAACTGGGTCAGTTTGGGATTGAGAGATACTTGGGATTCTAACCTGGCTCTCTGTGCTGCTTTAAGTCCCATGGCCCATCTGTACCTCAACAAACCCATCCGGAGGACACTGGGATATTCAGGTTTAAGTTGAAACTGTCCACGCTCTGTTTCCATGCTGGCGTTTATGGCAAATGTTTGCGGAAAGGCTGGGGTGCGATGTAAATAGCACCCTGACTACTGTTATTTATTCTGAGGAGTGTTTGGCAGATGGCACTTGGCATTAGCTCCATGTCAACAAGCTCTCTGTAGTGACAATGAGGAAGATACTCTAAATTAAACATATTTATGACTGGCCCTGTGTACATTTAGGCCATAAAGAGCCCACTCTGAGGCATTAAATCACCATTATATTAATTTATTACCACATTTCTGATGTGTAACTAGCGCAATAAAAACACTACACAAATAGTTTTAGCACTTGAAATTAATAAAAAATGAATAAAACATATTTATTGCCATACTTGTGACCAAAATGTTAGATAAATGTTCTTTTTATTTAAGGAGTACTCTGGGTTCAATGTACTTTAAGTAAAGCTCCCTTGCCAACATTTGTGACTTAATGTTGCATTTCAATTAGTTATTGTAGATATAAAAATCACATTTTGAGATATCTACATTAACATTTAAGCATTTACCAGATGATTTTATGTAAAGGGATTTACAAAAGAGTGATGAAGTACATAGCCAACAAATACACAATACCATGTTTCTTAGATTAGAATATGACCTAAAGAATGAAGTACAACTATTCATATTATTATTTTAAAGCTAAAAAGTCAAACTGTTATTCAATTGTCGTTTAATGTACATTTTGTATCAATACTACTGTCAAAAAGTTTTAAATAACTCAGATTTGTATCTTTGAGTATAAAAAAACAACAACAAAATTATGTAAACTGTTAACATTATTTAAAAAACTCAAATTATTTATAATATTATAAATATTTATATATTATAATATATAAATATTACAGGGCGGGGGTGGCTTTTAAATCCTCTGAAACACAAAATAAAAAAAACATTCAAATGATTTCTTTTATATTATATATTTATTTATTAATATAACGTTAATATAACTTTATTCATAATTTATTGATTAATTTAATTCACCCATGCAATATATTAGATCTTAAAATCTAAATCCTCTTTCCATCTCAAAGTCAAATGGCACAAATGTTACTTTTTAATTTTAATTTTTACTATAAATCATCTGCTAAATGCACAAATGTTAATATTGCTACTTCAAATGTTATGTTGAAATACTAACAGTAACATGACTTTACAGTGATTGAGCCTAACTTGTAAAGTGTAAAACCATCAATCAAATGTCTGATTAAGAAGCATAAAAACAAGACTGGCAACGCTTTTAAAAAGATAAAACAATCTCAAATGTGCAGGAACTACTGGGTGCCAAATTTCTGTCTTTAACTAGCAACACTTCGCTTTACAACAGCTCAACAATTTCTTGGCACACAGAGCACCAGATTTTTTAAAGTCACCTGGCTGGATCATGTTAAACCAACTGATTTTCTTCACGTTTGTGCTGCAATGCTAATAAACAACTACAAAAAAATACAGACAGAGGTTATATGGGGCTAATAAAAAATAGCAAAATGGAATAATAAAAGCAGTATGGCGCTAATAGAAATTTATAATACTATATAGGGAAAATAAGACAATAGGGGGAAAAAATTGCATTTCCACAACTTTGTGCAGTAAATAAACCAAAAAGGTGCAATAAATGTTCTCATATCTCACAAAGCAAGAGTCAGGGAACAATAAATAGAAGTTCAGTCAACAATCCCTCTTTTTATGGAGATATTCTCAGGATAATTTCAGCAAATATTATGTGTAATGGAGAATGTTCCATATTACCTTTCACAAATCTGCTAGAAAGTCCATTATAGGACGACTAAAGAAAGATAAGCTTCCTGCTCCATATTTAGCATGATGGAACTAAATTGAGTCCCGTTCACCTCTATAAAAAGTCATACATGCATGTAGTATATGGACTGTGTCTATAGCGCTCAATAAGCCTGAGGAAATTTTGGCCATTAGCTGTATTTGGTCCCCTCGGTGTGTTAGTAGACGATACGCCCCACTTACAGGGTTAAACCGATTAAGCACTTGGATTCGGGACAGATATGACACAATGCTCCAATAATGTGGCCATCAGTCTCACATTACAGGTATATTACTTACTCAAAATATGGCATTCCAGACAAATGCAATTAGCACAAAACATGTATGGATGTATCGTTCTTTTGGTACCTGGCGCATTTAAAACCCTAAAGATGATTGTATCCCATAATACAGGCTTTAACAGCGTTTTCTGCACGTTTTATGAAGGAAATGTTTAGACTTTTTTATACACTCGGAAAAATGCTTGTTCTGCAACCAATGTTGTTGTAAATCAACTTTGCAGACAAATGAATGACTAAGAAGCATGAAAATAAGACTAGCAGCTCTTTAACAGATAAAACAAGCACATTTTTATTAAAATGAAGCAAGTTTATATGTTAGCGGGAAATTTTCATTTTCATTCTCTGCGCTGCAAAAAAATGCTTTTCTTACTTAAAGTTTTTGTCCGGTTTTAGTCCAAATATCTAAAAACAAGCATTGTCTAGACAATGAAAAAAATATTGTCTTGTTTTTAGAAATAACAACTTACAATTAAGAGAATCTTTCCTTAAAACAAGCATAATTATCTGCCAGCGGGGTAGGTAAAATGATCTTATTTCAAAGCAAAAACAAGATTATTTATGATTACTCACAATTATTGGCAGATTATTTAGCTTGTTTTAAAGAAAAACTTACTTAATTTTGACTTGATATTTCTGAAAACAAAACAGTATTTTTTGCTTGTCTAGAAAAAGCTTCTCAATTTAAGAATGTGTAGATATTTTGTTTAGAAACAACATAAAAACTGCAGTGTAGAAATTCTTGTTTTAAACACTGTAAGCTCACAAAAACAAGACTGACAGTAGGTTCTTCATTCTGAAATATATATCAAATAGATTTACCTTGATTTAAGAATGTTTAGATATTTGTATTATGAAAAAGGAAAATATTGAAGAAGACATTTTGCATTGCATGAACATTTAATGGCATGAATGACCGTTTTATGGCCTAGTTTGTGAAAATGTGAATGAAGACCCTGTTTGAAAAGCAGTAAATAAGATATTTGACAATGGTTATGGGTTAAGTAGCTATTAAGACTGCTTAAGTGGCAGAATGTAAGTGAGAGAAGTGGAGAACTGACTGGATTACATTACTGTACAGAATGACTGGAAACCTTTTACGGCTTGACAAGAACTTGGCCTGGCGTATTTGACAAGGAAAACAAGCACGATCCATCAATTCCTAGTCCTTTCATTCCATTGCCAAAATATCAGTCTCCTGACAAATCTCAGACATTTTATGCCAGCAGTTTTATCATGCTAATATATGTATCACATATGGTCTCTGTTGCTTAGCTATTAGCATGACGGAGAGACAATCGAATCGCAGATTGGGGCTGACAGAAATAAAAAAAAGGGGGCGGATTTGTTGATCTTGAAATTAAAGATATAATTCAACCATGATGAAACATTAGCGAGTTGAAGGTTGCAAATTATGAGCCGTAATTACAAAAATGATTTGGACCGCGCACGTTCTTCTGCAGTACCATCTGGAAACTTGGACTCAGGTGAGATTTATGACATTTCTGAAAACTCATATGAACAATGACTGTGCTGGAATCATTCACTCCACCTTCACATTAAATACCCCAAACAGAACGACATCCCCGAGCCACTGTTTAAACCCAACTCGCCCAGAATGCAAAAGCTTTGGCAAAAGGAGTGGAAACAGATCCTGGAGTTGGTGCAGGTAACTGTCATGACCTGCTAGCATAACAGAGTTTAGAGAGTTGAATAAACTAAGTAAAAAGTTTAAATAAATAAATAAATAAATAAATAAATAAATAAATAAATAAATAAATAAATAAATAAAT
>CAIGQW010000259.1:4224470-4257352 GCA_903798125.1 Danio choprae
AATAAATAAATAAATAAATAAATAAATAAATAAATAAATAAATAAATCTATTTAATTGAATAAAAAAAGTGCTATGTACTATTTCTTGGTCGATTTGCTTCATTCTTTTCTTTGGAAAAGGTATCTTCTCAATGCATAATTGCAAATCAAAATGTAATTTTTATACATTATGTCTTGTAATTGCTACTGTACTTGTAATACTAACTGTTAAACTGTTAAAAGTTAAAATTATTTGGCATAACAAATGTTCAAAACCTGAAGCCATTAATCAATGCATATCAACATTAAAGAAAAGCATGCTACTACAGAGCATAACAATAAAATTATACATCAGCTTTTTTAAAAGATAAAAATGCTAATTCTTATAAAAATGAAGCAAGTGTCTCAAATTAATTTAATCTGAAAAGTGATTTTCATAGTGTATTGATAGACGACTTCTTGCATAAACAAACAAAAACCAGATAAATTAATTTTGATTTAAGAATGTTTAGATATTTTTCATTAAGAAACAAAAATAATGAGGAAGGTGTTTTGTTTTTCCCTTTAGGCCAATATTAACTATTAAAGTCAGCGTTAACCGGAAGTCGCTGAGACTTTTATTTCAGTATGTTGATGTACTTCTAGCTTAAACAGAATATTGGGTAGGGGGCAGGGCTTTCTTTTTGTGCATGATTCACTCGTAGCAAACTAACATTAGGAGGGGCATGGTTACAAATATTGTGGCTAAAGCCGTCAAACTGACGTCAACAGAAGAACCACAACTCCAAATACAGAAGCAAATGGTTTAATTACGGGACTTTAATTAAACAAAAATTATAAACAAAATAATTTTTTTTTTTGCGGTTTAACGTCCACAGATTATTTGTTTACCTAAAGAAATTTAGATTTCACACAGACTTTATGACCAAGCGGCTCCCCTGCAGGCCACTGTTTAAAACCAATTTACCCAGAACGCAAAGCTTTGGCAAATAGAGTTGAAACAACTAGGAAACTGTCTTGGAGTCCTGCAGGTAACTGTCAAGACCTGCTAGCATAACAGAGTTCATAGAGTTGGCAGCTGCTAAGTAAAGTGGACAGGACAGTAATTTCAGCAGCTCATTCTAGTACATCCACATTAGTATCAACGCCACTTTCTGCCTTTGCCAGGGCAGAACACAGACGGCTCATGTTTCGCTGTGCATTCAGAGGAAATAAAGTCAGACCGTGCGTTTTAATTAGCTAATGGCGTTAGCCGTTTCATCTCTAGCATCTGTGTTGATTGCTCACAAAAGCCTCCATTTATTCCAAAACACACCATTTTGGCAAACGTCGGGGCCGTCTGTTGCTGGAGATTTCCATCCAAAAATCAGTCTAATAAATCTTTATATATACATTCATTCGCCTGTTTCACACTAGCAAAAGGAAATTCCATGATCTATGTTTTTTTTTTCCCCCAGCAGGTTGTTGAAGCCAATTTTCCCTCAAGCAAGAGCTTGTATGTTGAAACTTTTGAAACGAATGTGTTGTAAGGGAGGCTTCACATTTAATTCTGGTGATGTAACAAAAAAGGTGTGGTTTAGGAAGTACTGTAAATCCTAATATCCATTAACAATACAGTGTGATATAAAAATGAACATATAAACATTTGCCAAATTTGCAGTGACCAACTGTCAGGTGATGATGAGGACAACCAAGATGAGAAATGCAAGAAAATGGGTGTGCATCGCTCAAAAGCTTTTACTGCTTCATTAAAAAAAAATTAGTCACAGTTTAAAAAAAATTAGTCACAGTTTAAAAATGAATAGCAAAAACCTGCACACCCTGCACCTGCGATCTGTAAACTAAACAATTGACAAATGAGAAACCTTAAAACAAGAGTTGGCATCCTCAGAGGTAGCAATTGGCAAATGAGCAATAGTAATAGTAATAATGATTAAATTCTAATTTATTTAATATTATAATTATATTATTATTATTATTCGTGAGTTGTTTCTTTCACAAGATAATAATATTAATAATAATTATTATTATTAAATTTTTTTTATCTTGTGAAAGAAACAATTCACTAATAAAAACATAAAAATTTTGTTGAATTTTAATAATTATAATACTTTATTCTACCACTGCTCAGCAACATTTACTGCTTTATAAAAAATTAAATACAAAATTAATAGCAAATACCGAAACGGCCTTCACATATGATCTCATAAATACAATTTCCCAAAGTAGAAAAATTACTAAAACAATTAACAAATTCACATTATTTATTTATTTATTTATTGATTGATTTATTTATTTATTCATTCATTTATTTATTTGGTTATTTATTTATTTACTGTATCCATCTCTCTATATATCTATTTATCTATTTATTATTTACATTTAAAAAATGTAAAATGCACGTATTTAAAATGATGGCATGGTGTATCAAAAAGGTTTTCCGATCCTTCATTCAACAAAATCATGGGTGAGGAAAGTATTTGATTTAATATTTTACCTCTACTTGAAAAGACATGAAAAGACTCTACGTGAAAAAAAAGCGAAAAAAAAAATGTTTGAAAGAAACCAAACAAACAATCTAGTTTCAAAGCACACCGAAATATTAGCATCAGACATACATCTAAATGAATGTCAGCGCAGATGACGCATGAAAAGCCAAAGTAGTAAAACCGAAAAGGTCAGAGGAATTAATGCAGAGTGTTATTATGACTCTGAGAACAGTAGTAAACATACACGAACCACATAAAACCCAGAACAGCACAACCCATATACTAAACCTGTCACAGCAGGCACAAACTGCAGAAAACGGCACGAAAACTTCATGTTGACTCACAAAAATCCAAGGCCAAGATATTAATGTAATGGGATTAAAGCAATGCATTCCAGAGGAAATTCAATATAAAAGGAATCATTAACGTCCAGCGCTGCAGCACGGATCTGCTCATCAAGCATGATCAGCAGGATAATAACAGGAGTATTATCAGCAGATGAATATTTACGTCAATTTCACGAGCCGATCGGATAGGTGATCCCAAACGCAAATCCAGAGTTGAATCCAGTACAGCATTGACGCATGAGAGCCCTGGGACAGCGTTTTGCGGGATAAATTTTTAATAATAATGCAGACGAGAAGGGCAAAAAAGCAATAAACTAAAACAACACTCGAATTAGGCATGAAACACAACAGGATATTGCAGTGAGATTATGTTGTTTCCTTTTAGATGCCTTCTCCCTTGGCCGTCCGACTACCACAAAACAGCCTGTGGCGCTTTTTAATTGGACAGGGGGAACTAAAAAAAAAAGCCTCTCCAACTTCGCCGAGTGGTTTTTAAGAGTCTGCCGAGCTCAGTGCTTGCAGATGTAGCTGCGTTTTTACGTGCCGGGGCATAAAACCACGTCCAGGTATGAACGGTGACAAAGCAGAGAGTCAGAACCCCTGTCCTATATTTGTGATAATGACTTTTTCCTGCCAAGGCGCTGCATGATACAAATGAAAAGCAGCACAGCTGGGAGAAAAAGACAAAGAGGGAAAGAGAGAAAGAGAGAGAGAGGAATGAGGGAGTGTTGTGTTTGGATGCTGGAGAATCGTGCCTCGTGTGCTCTCCGAGGAATCTGCAGTTGGAAAGATAATAAAGGGATTAGCTGGGTTTTTCTGAAGCATTTACTTCTAAATCAAAATGTCTCATCGGTTTCCTCTGCGCAAATAGCTTGAATACCAGAATGTCTTTGTATATTGCGCGAGGGCCGCAGATGCAACATGTTTTAGACCAAGGTTGCTTCCGGCAGAGGTTCTCATCATGGGATGGCATCAGATGAAAACATGAGAACACGTCAGAGGCTGAGCAGGTTTACAGTTCAAATATGTGCACTTATTCCACTTGTGAAATGTTAATAAATCAATGTATTAATCTTTTAATTTTGTACAATTTATTTATATATAAAGTACTGAGTTAATCAATATAAACTCCATTCGGATTCCTTGACTTTGCATGTTAAAATTTTTGCATGAAAATGGCAATGAAATTACAAAACTACATTACATCATTAACTACTGATATTGTTAAAATAATAATTAAACAGTAGAAATTAGAATTAGAAATCAATATTGTGAAAAATACTCAGTCAGTGTTAGGGGGATTATAGTTAACTAAAACTAAACTAAAATAATTTTTGGTACTTAAAATAAAATAAATGATCACTGAAAAAATTATATCAGAATATTGTTTTCTCATTTTCATTTAAAGTTAAAAAGCACAAAACTACAACAAATTAAAATAAAATTAAAATGATTAAAAACACATCATTTCAATTATTGAAGTTTGAATTACTCATTCATTCATTTTCCTTCGGCTTAGTCCCTTTATTCATCAGGGGTTGCCACAGCGGAATGAACCGCCAACTTATCCAGCATATGTTTTACACAGTGGATGTCCTTCAAGCTGCAATCCAGTACTGGGAAACATCCACACACACCCATCCACATACATACACTATGGCTAATTTAGTTTATTTAATTCACCTATACCGCATGTCTTTGGACTTGTGGGGGAAACAGGAGCACACGGAGGAAACCCACGTGAACACGGGGAGAACATGCAAACTCCAAACAGAAATACCAACTGACCCAGCCGGGACTCGAACCAGCGACCTTTTGCTGTGAGGCAACAGTGCTAACCACCACCATATCGCCCCAAAATTGAATGAATAAAAAACAATTAATTAATATTACATCGACTTATTTTATTTCAGTTAGTTGCCAAAGCAAATGTTTCTTATTTTAACAGCAAAAAAATCGAACAATGATAAAAACACAAATTACTAAAGCTTTTAACTGAAAATTAAAAAGAAAACAAAATTTAAAAACTTTAATGATTTGAATAATTCCAAAATAATTTAAATGAATATAATAAACCTTAAAACAAACTGCTAGTAATTGACACAAATGATCACATTATTAAAAACTATATACGGATAAATATTTACTCAATACAAAAAATTACACTCCTCTGTAACTTATGTTGATGCCAGTCTCTGACAACCTTGACATTTCTGCTTTATATGTTTAACAAAATACCCAATGAAACCTGCTAAATGATCACCTGCGTACTGCCAAGTACGAATCACTTAATAAAGCACTAACAATGACAAAATCTTTAACCTTTAACTTAAGCTAATATTTTCTCTTATCTGCGCAGAACACAATAATGCAATTCCAGCCTTAGCCAGCAGACTGCTTGAAAACAGAGGCTGAATTTGGGCAGAGTTGACTGAGCGAGAGGCCCTCACTACATCCAGAGACAATGTCCAGCCATTTTACAACAATACATGCGCTTGTTCCTATCTTAGCATCTGCTTAGCATCGACGCTGAATAAAAACCAGTGTTTGTTTACTCTGACAGCTCGTGACATCCGGGCTCTTGCCACTTACTCCGGGCAGAGCTTTGAGAGTAAGAACAGAACTCCTACCACGTTACTGTACAAGTACGAGCAAGTGAGAAAAATAGAATATGTTATAAAAAAATAAAACAACAAATTTCCACGTTTATGTGGCAGAATGGGCGGCAATCGATAAAATGTAGTTGCGCAGATTTGAAGGAATTTACATGATCTAATTACATCTGTCAGTCCAGCTGCTCTGAGCTTATAGAGTAAACCGACATCCTCTGGAATAAAAGTAAACAAAACTTGTCATTAACAACCTCAGCGGAACTACTTAATGCTGGCTAATATAAATGTTGCCCTTGTAACATACTCCACATATTAGCGTACAGCTGTCTCCTATTGACACGGCTAAACAGATCATTTGGAGACTAAAAGGTATCCCGGGATTTGGAGGAATAGGCCGACTTCAAAACAAGCCCTTTAAGTATGAGTAAAATAAAATGCTTTTTGGACAAGAGTCTTGTGTATGAAATGGAATATATCTGACAAGAAATCCAACATTCTCCGATTGAGCAATAGAGGGGAATTTCGCTGGTCATCTCCTCTGCGGCTCTGTTCTTACAGACTACTACATTTTTCCAAGTGTTTAGTTTGGATAAAGAGCCAATTCGCTTAATACTTGTGGAACGGCTAAATGTTTAAACCTCCTATTTAAAGGGATCAAGTGCATGCATTGTTTGGTTATGTTAAACAGATGTGTAGGTTTTTTTTTAAAATATTTCAATCATTTCTTTAAAAAAAGAGAGAGAAAGAGATCTTAAGAAAATAAACAGAGTTTCACCCTACACAAATTGTGGACTAATTGTGTATTTGGACTTACGCATTGGTGGGGCTGGAGCCATTTTTCCACTTGAGCTGAGAATGTTAGAAAAGGCACTTTGACATTGATTAGTGTGTTGACTTGTGCAATCTGAGAGTTTTACCTGGATGTCTTGAATTTCACCACAACACTATTTATACAGCTAGACTACAGGTCCAATTAAATACCCAAACCCGTCAGTGGAAAAGTTAGCTGCACTTTTGGTTGAAATCATAATTTCTTATGCCATGCGATATGGTTGTGAAGAGAGTAAAAAAACACAGAGGAAAATAGGCATAGGTGGTCCCTTGAAAGCAGTTTAAAAAAAAATGAAGCTCGGAGAGAACTTCCAAATCTATTCCTCAAATAAAAGAGGCCTTAAATTATTATAAAATCTTGTGGGGCCTTCAGAAAGAAATTTGATTTACTAAAGCCTAATGAAAGAATTACTTGTCCTTTGGTGATAATACATACTTTAAAAAATCTGAACTTCTTAATTAAAAATAATTACACCGGCATTAGCTTTCACCAGCTTTCCACTCAAATTAAACTCACTGTGAATTCCAACAAAAACATTTCACTCCGAAAAACTGCTTATGCCTTTTCAAGGCCATTTCAGCTGCCACTTAAAATGAACTTCATCATAGGGAACTGCTGCACTTTTGACAGCCATTAAAAAAAACTGTGGAGACTCACCATGCATTTGTTAGGTTTCTCTCCAGAGTGAACCCTCATGTGGATGAGCAGCTTGTATCGGGCGTTGAAGGGTTTGTAGCGTCGGACGCATCCGGCCCAAAAGCAGGTGAAGTCCTCGCCCTTGCGCTGGTCGATGTGGACCTTCTCGATGTGCCTAACCAGCTCCTCCTGCTGCTCATATGCCGCGCTGCAGTCGATCCAACGGCAAACCTGTTTATCGCTAAACACGTCCTCCCTGTCGCCCACCTGCTGCTCCACCAGGCCTGTTTGTTTGGGCTGTGCCAGCAGGCCTGAGGGTGGAGACTGCTGTTGGCTCTGAAGATGCAGTAGGGCTCCTGGGCCGGGGCCCATGTACTGGTGCAGGTGGTAGGGAGGGGGCATGGGCGGCCGTGGGGGGCCTGTCTGGTGGTGGTGGTGATGGTGGTGATGTTGGGAATGCCCACCGCAGTGGCTTGCGCGGCTCGTCAGATGCTGATAGTGATGCTGAAAGAGCTCCTCCTCACTTGGAGAGAACTCATCCGCTGGTTCTTGTTTCAGCGTTGGGGTGCAGCCATCCAATAATGCAGTGGGCTGTATGAGAAGTCCGAGCCCGTCGCTGCTCCCCACACCAGCGGGCCCAGGCTGCATGGAGCCCACGTCCTCACAATGCTCCACTGAGGACACCGAGGAGGACGATGATGAAGAGGAGAGGGGCAGAAGACAGGACGAGGTGGAAGGTGACGGCAACTGAGGGCTGGGTGCGGAGAGAGACCTGTGGGAGAACGTGCCGGCGGTGGGCGATGACGAATTGGTGCGCAGGCCGTTAACGCAGGACATCTGGGAGGAGCAGATGTTGGTGACGGTATCGATTCCCTCCGAGGCGGACTGGGAGGCCACCGAGAGGCACCGTCTCTTCAGTCCGCTTGCGCTTGGCCTTGCTGAGTGACGCGAGCTCGGGGACAAAGCCAGCGGGGTGGAGCCATCTTCATTATTAAATGGATACACAGTCACCGCCATTGCCGACAACGACAGAACAGTTGCTAAGTTACCATCATTGCCACTTGGACGGTCCATATCCCTGCGAACCGCTCCCATCCCTCCTGAAAATTCGCCCAGGGACGATCCCAGCTTGTAGCCCTCCTGTTTGATGGGGTACGACGGCAAGGCATGACACCCATTGACGCCTGCAGACAGAGACGATGAGCTGAGATCCGTCTGAAAGCCAGCAGACCTGAGGGAGAATGAAACACACCCACAGGAATATGAGGAGAGTTTAGGCAGGAAGAATATGCACACTATTATCGGCCTGGCCTGTTGAAAGATAAAGGCCAGGGCTTCTCAAAGAGCTGCCAGATCTACGGAAACAGACGAGCTCTGTGCTCCGGTGCTGGCAAAACCTGTGCTCTCAAACATCTCTGTTAACACTGACAGTGTCTGACCGATTGGAGATTCTTTTGCAAACATTTAAAGAGTCGTAACAGGTCAGTATTATGCTGATCAGAAGTTACTTTTTATGTGCCCTTCATTCTCAGGAAACAGCCATCGTATGGGTTTCCACTGCGGTGTACTTTAAACACCGGTTAGATCCACCACAAACGCTCCGGAGCAATTCCATGAATAAATGATGCAGGAAATTTGGCCTGAAGTATAGTTATGAATGGGTATTTAAAAATAAGAAAAGAGAGAGATGAATACAGGCAGGCTGTCATGTCCAGCGTATGACAGGCTTTGATGACACAATAGGGGTTAACCGAAGCCTACATGTGGGATAAATAGAAGTCACCTGGTTCTGCTGGTATAATGGTGGGCCTCTAAACGCTCTGTGTTTACAATACTCCCCATTATAGTGGGAATCTTTGCCCTCCTTGAATGGGGGTCATATTTCCCAGTGCGTCGCTGTGATCTTCTACATAATAATTCCTGTCAGTTTGCTCATTATGGATTTGTGTGCAAATCTCCGGAATGATGTGAGAAGGGCCCTCTGTCCTAGCAGCCTATGAACGATTTTGTCTGAGTACCCTTTTCACTTGGTGCGGGAAACCGCTAATGCTAGTGCACCGGCTGAGCTGAAGCCTCAAGTCTGTCATGAGTCGCTCCATTCAGGCTCACCACTTCCTGTTTGGCTGGAACGGTGACATTCAGTGACAATATTGGGAGACTTGGACAGCGTGTTTGGAGTGAAAGCACTTTGGAAATCATCCCTTGCTGAAACGAGGGGTTTCAACAGTACTGCGGCTACACAGAAACTGACGGCAGTCTCTTTTCCTAGCCGTTCAAAACACAAATGGAGCCAAGAATTGCCATCAGTACCGCAGTGTTTGACTGGGTTATTTGACTTTTTCCACTTAGCATTAAACAACCTATATTATTTGCTGTGCAGATATGCATTTACAGTATATTCTTAATGCAGTTAGAATCAATATGAAATAAAATAAAATATAAAACAGATAGTATACATCCTTATGTTTTGAACAGTGTTTAATGGGTGGGCTTTCCTGTTAATCACTCGCATTACCTGCTAGATGGCTTATTGTACTTCCTTATTTGTTCCTTATTTATTTATTAAATTATTTAAAAAATAATAATTCAACATACTCTATTCTGACACTTGTACATATTAAGGCTGTTCTGTTTAATTTATTTGTTTCTGTTGTCCTCAATTCGATAAAAGCAATCGAAGTCACTTTTAATAAAAGTAATAAAAGATTTAATAAAAGAAAGTCTCTCATGTTCACCAAGGTCACACTTTTATCAAAATACAGTAAAAACATAAATATTATGAACATTACTATTTTAATTATTTTAATATATTTAAATTGTATTTTTCCTGTGATGATGAAGTTGAACTTATAGCAGCTCCAGTTTTAGACAGTATTAGAGTACCAGATCCTTCAGAATTGATCATTTGAACAAGCAACAATTATAATAAACATTTATTATAATTATCAATGCTGAAAAATTAAACTGAAAAATGTGCTGCTTAGTATTTTTTCAGGATTAAAAAAAAAACGTATTTTCATTATGAACATCTTTTCTCTCACAGGATGCAATGTCACAAAATGAAAAGCCAGTGTAGAAGAAACCAGATTTGTCATAGATTATTTGCTCACATCCAAATCAAAACTCAAATGAGTGTGTTTCATAATGTTTAATTTTCACTTAAATGATGCATTCAATATGTTTCAAGCTGTTCTTAATTATAAATCCAAAAGTGTAGTGAGGTCTCACCCGGTGTCTGGACTGGGGCTTTCCTGCAGGTGTAGGGTCTGTGTGGGCTGTTCACAGTGACTGCTGTGATGGTACGGAGCTCCAGACTGAACTGACAGGCTCTGTCCGCAGCGCAGTGATGGTCCTTCTTCTGCTGGCAGCTCACAGGTGCTCTCCTTCTCTGAACAGAACGAGACACAGTCTCCATTCACTGAAACAGGTAGAAAATACAGTAAATAAATTAACAATTTCAATTCTCCAAAGCTTTCATTATGATTTACCTTGTATGCCCCTTCCTACAAGAGGCAAAATAAGTCTCTGATGTCCCTAGAGAGTGTATGTGGTGTTTCAGCTCAAAATAACTCTTTGAAACTGCCCCTTTTAGGCTTTGATCCTAATTGTGTCATTTTGGTGACTGTCGCTTTAAATTTAAATGAGATTGTGCTCTTTTCAAAAGAGGGCGGATGCTAACGTCCTATGCTAATGAGGGAGAAATCGTCATTAATGGGCGGGGCTTTCCCATTCTGATGACATGTACAAAGGGAGAATGTCAATTTCTGCAGACTGTTTTTATCAATTTTTATAAATTTATGCCATTAGAAACTGGTTATATTCACACACTGTTACCACACAACTGTTTAAACAGCAATTTTTTCTTAATAGTTCCCCTTTAAATCTTCTATATAGAAATCTGATATATGGCAATATACGCAAATTACATATATGATATGAAGATCCATAATTGGATTTCACATATATAAAATGTCACATATCCATATTGCAAAAATGTCCATTTACATACATATTTTTTAAACCATTTGAATTACAAATATATACATACAGTATATGTTCAAATATATTAGCTATAATTTCATATATATGTGTTACTGTATGGCCATTTATGAATATATGAACATACATATATTTAAACACATACAATTAAATGGTTAAAAATAATATGTAAACGAATATTACAATATGTTATTTACACATATTTATATATATATATATATATATATATATATATATATATATATATATATATATCACATTTCTATATGGGCTATAATACTATAACACTATAATACTTGTTCCTGATTGGCCAATTTTTTTAACTTAATCAATATATTGAGTCTATTTATTATTGTTTGATGTTATTAAGTGAGATAAATCAGTGTGTGTAAGGGGAACCAATCGTCGCAAATATCATCAAAACAAAGACAAATACGGTTTCATAGCATTTGAAAATATTTCCAGAAAGAAAGCCAACACTCTTTTTGACTCCAGTGTGGGTGACCGCATCTTTCAAGTTTTTGAAACTCAATTTCAAAAATCTAATTTGCTCACAATGATGATATTAATAATGCATCACCCAGTGGACCCTGATCAAAACCAGCGACTGAAAATGTGCATAAAAGCCAAACCAAAGGACAAAGGGAGTTTCGGTGAGATATTGTTTCCAAGTATACAAAATGAGAAGGTGACAAGTAATTGCTTTAAACCTGAAAAAAAAATTTAAGGGAAACAAAGAAATGAGTGTTGAGAGGCGTGAAGAAATGAGAGAAGGAGAAACAATGAAGCAGAAGGTCACAAGACACGCAGGTCCTGTAAAGCACATGCTGGATCTACTCAACTCTATAAACAGAAGAAACACACTTTTCACATCCATTCGAAGTTTTCAAAGAATAATAATGGTTGTTTATTAAATCTTGGATCATTTTTTTTTCTTGGCTCACAAATCCCACAGTTGGAATGTCAAACTATGTTTGTGTATAGCATCACTGCTCGCTGAGCTAAAGCCAGAGCTTTCTTGCTTCATCTGGAGAGGATTGAGAGGTTTGTCAATGATGCTGGGATCATTTCTTTCACACAAAAACGGACACACTTTTAATTATGTCCTGCTATTCTTGCATCCCTTTGTATGCTACTACAGATGGTTAACAATGACAATGTTCACTCAAAATATCGGTCAGCTTTGCCTTTTCAAAATAAAAGATATGATGGTTGTAATCCACAAGTAATCTGAGAAAAACACGCAGCCTATTCATCTTTAGGAAAACAATATTTAGTTTTATGAACTGTGATAATTTGACTTTAATATTTTGGTAGCCTATTTCAACTATAAATATGTCACAAAAAGTCACCATGTAAGCGATTATCAGTCGATTTATGTTTATTGTCTTGTTATGTTAGTTCAATAGTGTTGTGTTCAAATATTATTATTTTGTAAAAACTACATTTAAATACCCCACAACACTCTAGTCCTATTTATGATGACTTTCATTTGATTTTACACATAAATGAGAGACCTTCATAGCCTGTAGCGTGCAGGTTTCATGACTATTCACACTATCACTAGTAGTCCTAATGATAATATCAATAATTCTGGGCCCTAAATAAAAGCAAGAATTGAAATATTCAAGTTTTTTGAGGCTTGGTCTGCACAATAATAAACTTGCATTTCCACTATATGTTTTAGAAAAGATTTCAGTCTACAATATTAAATGGCCTAAAACACAAATTAGAATGGTATTCGTTAAACAACTAGACTATTGGGTTGAGAAAAAAAGTAAAACTGGAAAAAAATCCAGCCAACCCAGGCTCATTGGAATTATGTGTCCAGGGCTACATTTTTGAGAACAGAGAAATATGTACTCTGGACTACGTCTTCTTGCAGTATTTATTTTGTTTTCACAAATCCACTAGAGGCCCCCGTGAAACATTTTTGACAATCTGAAATATGTCATTGGGGCGTATTTGAAATATGTTTCTTATACATGCCATTTTTAAATCCACCAGAGACCGCTGTGCATTTTTGCATATGTCCTTCTCGTGCAAGTCCGTGAGAGAAACCGGTTGGCTTGTTGTCCATAATATATTAGCTTGATATCAACTGACCCACCCGTCCCCTCCCTAAATCGTACTGATAGTGTTTTCAAACGCAAATCAAAACATCTGGGCATCTGGGACACCTGCTTTTACCACAACGTCACACTGCCTTATTTATAGATTTCATTTTACCTGATTGCTGGAACAGTCCTTCACCGGACTTGAACCCAAGTTTTTTTTCCGCTCCGTGTCCCAAGTCTGACACTGTTCATGGTGAGCGACCGAGCAAAACAGAAAAGGCATCTGGGACGCCTGCTTTTACCACAACGTCACACTGCCTTATTTTTAGGTTTCATTTTACCTGATTTCTGGAACTGTCCTTCACTGGACTTTCGTATATTCATATATTCACCGTTTTTTTTCCCGCTCCGCGTCCCAAGTCTGACACTGTTCATGGTGAGCGACCGAGCAAAGCAGTAAAAAAAAGGCTGTACATAAAGAGGTAAGTATCACCCTGTAGCATTCATTTTACACAAAAAATACAGCCAAATGGTACATATTTCTTGGTTCTCAAAAATGTATCCCTGGGCACATTCTCCCAATGCGCCTGTGTTGTATCTAGCCTAGCTTTAGCCTGTATAGTGGCCTAATAATTGCACTTATGTGAAAAAAAAATAATAATAAAAATCTGAATGTCTTAGTTTTAACCAGTATTCAGAATATGCTAAAAATCAGAAAACATGAAAGCTCCATTTTGAATAGAAAGAATATCCTTTTGGCTTGATTCCTGTAAGTGACACTGATAATCGGTTTCACAAGAAGCCTTCAAATGCCACAAAGTCAAGCAGAGGGAAACTATACTGCTGATGTGAGGTGCAGAGAGAATATAGCCAGAAGCCACAAGAATTTGAGACCCAAATCTGTTCTACAGATTTTCAAAATTGCTCAATATCATATCTGGGATGCAATTCTAGCCACAAGAGGCAGCTTGTGAAAACAATTTGCCATTAGCCCTTCAGCTAACTCCCTTTAACCCCCAAAATAGTTTTTAAGCAACCACGAGGATCACAAGACAAATATGCATGCTTTTGGAAATATCAGGTGAACCTCTGTTGATTAAGTGCATAGCAACGATAATGAATAATAGATGAAATGCCTTTGCTGATGGTGATGACTCTCCCCAATCGGCACTCTTGTGCAATGCAAAAATATGCACATCCAACCTGTATAAGTTGAGGCAAATGGCTCAGCATCAGGATACTTCACACTCCGCATGCTCCTTTTACTCTATTATTGTCCAACTCCAGAAAATGCTGCCAAGTTACATTGATTCAGATCCAAGTATGCATTAAAAGCCTTGCTCTATATGGAGAGAATCATTGGAGGGGCTTAAAGATACAACGCTTTGTTACATTAACAGAATTAGTCATGGCGAGGCTAAATAAGAGAAGCTCCTCCACATGTGGATATTTGTAAAGACTGTTAGATTGGATTTATATTGGATTTGCAGTGGTAGATCCCTATTGGGTATTGCTCTGGGTTTTGGTGGATGTCTGTGAAAGCTGGGACAAAGAGAAGAGAATGCTCAGACAGCAGTGGAACCCACAGCCAACATTTTTTTTTTAATTTACAGTATAATTACTGGGTTTTATTCTGCTATTCATTGATAGGGACAATAAGATGGAAATTGCTTTAGAGGCCAGATTTGAAGCAGAGTTATTGATGGTGATTAAAAGTATGACATCAGTGTATTAAAAATGAAAAGATTATTCTTTTTGTCTTTGAAAAGTTTTCCAAAAAAAGTGGTTGTCAATTTCTGTTCACATGGGTCAATGAAAACAACTAAAAACACTGCATTATACACAGCAGGCCAGAGGCTGTAGATGTAGTTTGCCATTGAGTTTGAATTGAATTTCCAAACAGACTAAACATGTAATACACATGTAATAAACAGCATATTAAATAAAATGAATACATATTTCAGCTACCTGCCCCAAAATGTTTGTCTTGATATACTTTGCTTATATCTTTACATTCTGTAAACTACTGATAACATGTCTTCCACTTTTATTTAGTTATTATTTAGATCCTATTTTTTTCACTAAAGTAATAAAAAAAGTCATGTTTTCAGACACGTTTATATTACTTTTTAGACAACACAATACCAATGTTTAAAATTTAGAAGCTTTAAGAATGCAATATTTAGTGTTGATATAGTGTTAAAATTTAGGGCTAATATAATAACTCTGATTTTAAATTACAACAAATTAAAATGTCTGTTATTCTGACTAATTGTCATTTTCTGAAAAAAAGAAGAAAAAAAAAACACAAAATCCAGCGAATTTTGTCCATAGCTATACTTATAAATAAATGAATGAAGGAAGGAAGGAAGGAAGGAAGGAAGAAAGAAAGGAAGGAAGGAAAGAAGGAAGGAAAAAAGGAAGGAAGAAAGGAAGGAAGGAAGGAAGGAATGAAGGAATGAAGGAAGGAAGGAAGGAAGGAAGGAAAGAAGGAATTAATATCAATGGATATCAACTCAATGGCTGTGTAAAATGTTCAAGTGACATTTTTAAACCAGTTGTTGGTTTGTTCATCTTCTAAAATAAAATAAAATAAAATAAAATAAAATAAAATAAAATAAAATTAAATTAAATTAAATTAAATTAAATTAAATTAAATTAAATGAAGGTGGCACTGTGGCTCAGTTGTTAGCACTGTCGCCTCACAGCAAGAATGTCGCTGGTCCCAGATGGCATTTTTGTGTGGAGTTTGCATGTTCTCCCCCTGTTCGTGTGGGTTTCCTCCGGGTGCTCTGGTTTCCCCCACATTCCAAAGACATGCACTATAGGTGAATTGAATAAACTAAATTGCCCGTAGTGTATGTGTGTGTGTGTAAATGAGTGTGTATGGGTGTTTCCCAGTACTGGGTTGCGGCTAAAAGGGCAACCGCTGCGTAAAATATAGCCAGGTGCAGAGCTGACAAAATAAAAATCTTGATATATATCACAGAGACTCTTAAAATATCTCCTTTCCCAAACTACTCATCTGCATCTCACACTGAGACGCACTGGTTCTCATCTATACCTGGAAGACAGACAGAACACAGAGAGCATGTTTCTCCAGACCTCTGATCCTCCACCAAATGTAAGACAGGGTAAAGGAGGGAGCAGGTTTGCAAGCATTCAGAAGCTATTAAAGAATGACAGTCTTGGGTGTGAGATCATGTGCTGCGGTGCCAAAAACACCTGAGGGTAAAGCAGAGCTGCTGATGAAGACCAGACTGAAGTTCTGGCCTCATTCACAAAAACACCAGAACAAAATCTCAGCTGAGAGGAGAAACACACTGCTATTGTCATTCACATACAGAGGAATACGAAGCCTTTGGACTGATGCTCCTTTTAGAGCAGAAAAGAAAATCTATTTTATACAAATGCTGTCATTCTGTATATCCATCTAATCCAGTCAACTTTTATAAAGGAATTGATGTAATTATTATGTGCAAATTTATTTCTGATTTGGTTGTACATTTAGTTTTAAATAAAAGTAAATAAAGTTAGCTTGTTTCCATATTTTTAAGAAAAAAAGAAACATTTTTACCATAAGTTAGAGTATGACAACAGTTAATTTAGCCATATTTCTTCTAATAAAAAGCTAGAATACAATCATTTGATGACATGAGGACCCCATTTCAACCCTGAAAAATCTGTTTATGTGTTTATCAAAGAAAAAACTAAACCTGGACCATTACACTGAATAAGAATTTTGCAGTGTAACACATTATTTAAAAAAACATTTTTAATTATGCTATATTTATTGAGTGTATAGGGGGTCCCAAACCGGACACAAAACCAAGCATCTCCACGTCCCCGCCATGTCTTTTAGAATTGTAAAATTGTCTTTGTCTTTTAGAATTGTAAAATATGTGGGTACGAACACCGGCGGCGCCATTTGGCATATGTTTGTATTGGTTAGCAAAATATGGAAAACAATTTAAAGACGGGATGCACCATTTCCGGTGTGCAACCCGCTTATGCAAAATCTTGTAATGTTACTAAAAAGTGCTATATTAATAAATAAAGATTATGACACAATACAGCTTTAAAGTTACAGGAATAAACAATTGAAATATAATACAAGAACATCTTAATTCCAATAATAATATTTCTTATTACTTTAGGTTCTGTATTTCTGATCAAATAAAGCCTGGGAGAGCATCAGACACTCCTTTTGAAAATATTTGAAAGAAGCCATACATGAAATTCATTCATTGCTGATGTCTCAATTGCAGAGATTTCAATAGACATATTCAATCTTATCTAAACATTTCTATATTCAGCATCATTTCTTTTTTGTACATTTTTAATTAAAGGGATGGTTCACATGTCATCTGTCATCATTTGAGTTTCTTTCATCTGTTGAGTACAAAATAGAACAAAATAGAATGCTGGTAGCTGGGACCCATCAAATTCTATATTAAGAAAACAAACTACGAAAGTCAATGGCCAGCAGCAAGCAACATTCATTCATTTTCATTTCGGCTTAGTCCCTTTATTAATCTGGGGTCGCCACAGCGGAATGAACCGCCAACTTATCCAGCATATGTTTTACGCAGCGGATGCCCTTCCAGCTGCAACCCATCACTGGGAAACATCCACACACTCTCATTCACACACATACACTATGGACAATTTAGCTTACCTAATTCACCTATACCGCATGTCTTTGGACTTGTGGGGGAAACCGAAGCACCCGGAGGAAACCCATGCCAACACAGGGAGAACATGCAAACTCCACACAGAAATGCCAACTGACCCAGCCGAGGCTCGAACCAGCGACCTTCTTGCTATGAAGCGAATGTGCTACCCACTGCGCCAGCATGAGGCCCCAGCAAGCAACATTTTATTTTTAAATATCTTTCTTTTGTGTTCAGCAGAAGAAAGAAACTCAAATAGGTTTTGAACGAGTGAAGGGAGAATAAATGATGACAGTATATTCATTTTTGGGTGAACTAACCCTTAAAAATCTGAGCCCAGACTTGATGTCCAAAACAAAATTCAAATGTGAAGCAAACGCTGTTAAGAACCCCTGATTACAGTACCATACAGTAGGAGAAAACAGTAAATCCACCCCCCAACCCCAAAAACCCCACCGCTGGACCACGGGACTCCCTCCATCTGATCAGCAGATGCGTCGGTCGGCCATTATTAAATGTAATTGGTGGTAATCTCAGTCGATTTTTTATTTTGGTGACACTTCATTTTCTACAATTCTCGCCTCCTGCCTTTCAAGTCACCTAAGTGCAGCATTAAGTGCTGGAGTGAGACCGAGCTTGTGCCAGCATTTAATGTTTTCAAGTCTTCAGAGATGCTGGCAATGGAAAGCAGATGTGTGAAGACACAGGAATACAAGACGGCGCTTCAGTGTGTGCACGTATGTGTGCATCAACGTTAAACACGTGAGTCTACACAACAACAAGCTGCCAAAACCACAAGATAGATGCATCTGGAAATGCACGGTGACATTTCTACTCGGGCCACTTTAGCACCATAAATCATAGCATCCGCACTTAAACAGTTAATAAGCAGCTGAAGTCTCTGATGCACTTCTCCTCTTGTCTTCTTTTGCCTTATTATCTTGTTAGTGGGGCTAGCGAAGGTGGCCATTACTGTTACTAGTGCTCGCACTTTGGGTTAGGAATTAAACGTTGACATCTGCGCATGAAAGATAGCTCAAATCATGTGGCTTGTTGAGAAAAGAAGATCTATTACTTTTATTTAAAGGTGCAGTATGTAAGTTTGGCACACAGTGGTTGAACTAGGTATTGCACTCCTGGATCAAAACCAACGCAAGCACAGGTTGCCAGATTGAGGACAGGAGCGAGTGATTTAAACCGTGTTCTATATAAAAGCAACGTCACCCGATAGAAGGAATATTTTTCATATTAAAAGGAGTTTTTGTCCTAACCAACACCTCAAATTGATATATTAGAAACAGCTTCTATTTCTTGCAGCTTAACAACAGAAAACTATGACAATGATCACCTCAGGTAAACCTCATGTGCTTTATTCAGTGTTAAATGCTAACAATGTGAGTTTGAATGCCATTTTACATGACATTTATTGCCATATACTGAAAGCAGCAGTTTACTTCAGATCTTGAAAATAAAATAAACCATTTGAAATTGAACTTCAGAACTAAACACATCAGTGATTCAGCATGTACATTTAATAATGTTAAAGAGGATTCATATGTATTAAACAGATTATAAACCCTACCATTTTGTGAGTGAGTGCATATTCTGTGCTTCTGAATGGCTGTATTTAAATGTCTGTCGTGTTTCATCTGGTGCAAACAACCAAATTGCTTATCACTGCATATCTCGTCACGTAACCTGCTCACCTAATGTTTACATTTGTAATATTTATATCATTTGCTAATTAATAACCTCATGTGGAAATCTGCGTCTCATTTTGGAGTCTGCTACTGTCCACTGGTGGTTGCATTTCGATCATGGAGGTTTCAGACCCTTTCTGACTAAATGAATGAAATATGCAGTTTTCCACCAAGGCAACCCGGGGTGCTGAAATATAATTGACTAAACTGGCATTGGGCAGGTTAAAATGACCAAAACAAAGACAGCGTTCTGGCACGGAAAACACATTTTCAAAGCAGAATATCTGACTTCAGCATTGTTTTTCTGATAAACAAGAATGTTCACTTAGCATGTTTCTTAAATATTTGCAAATTTATTATGGTATTTTTATGCTTTAGAAGAGTCAAAAACTTACATACAGCACCTTTTAAAAATAGGAACTGATCGATTATTTTACAGTTGTACCTGGCTGACCTTAAAACAAACAAAATCCTTCAGACCTACTTATAGGACAAATAGGACTAAATATAAATAAATCAGATTCAAAAAATGCCAAATATTTACTCCAAGGCTACACTCAAAAAATGACATTTGCTGTTTGTTCAAACTACTTATATAAGACAAGCTGAAACATCACAATTCTTGAGGGGTTTTTTGAGGGGGGGTTGATTTAAAAGCTACATTTAAAGTCCTAAATAAAAACAATCAATATTTATAATAATCTAAATTATTACTTCAGTCCTGTGTAAAAAGTGACTGAATTTGTTGCTTTAAAATTAGGTTACAACAGGTTTACTCACCTTAAGTAAAGTCAACTCATCCCTTTTAAGGCAACAGGTTTCTCACTTTTTTAAGTAAAGTAACTAATGGCTTTTTACTGTGAATGTTGTGCATTCAGATTCATTCTTTGTTGCTCTCCGTCTCTTTGATGCGCATATGCACGCACACACACTTTTTTGTATACAAATTTAAAACTGAAGAACCAACAAACCTTTTCATATGCATTGTGAAGCATTTTAGAGAGTATAATGTTATAGATTTTAAAAAATATTTATCTGACAGGCATAGGGTGCAAGGGTCGGACTCTAAAGTTCAAATTTTATTTATTTTACTCCTAAAGAAAGTGAACAATAATCAATAAACATGTAAAGATAGACCCGATGTGAGCTGAGAAATTGTGAATTGACTGTACTTGCCTTTGTTGAACTAATAATATCACAACTTAACTTAATAGTGGATTTACCTAATTGGCGGTTCATTCCGCAGTGGCAATAAATCAGGGACTGATGAATCAGGGACTAAACCGAAGGAAAGTGAGTAAGTGGATCTACATCATTTTCGGCTAAGGGCATTTTACTCACAAAAAGAAATGTCATATATGAATCTCTGTGCACAGCTCTTTTTTTCTTGTTGAACTGTGTTTCACACGATTTGCTGTTTTACCATTTTAAAAGTACAAAGCTGTACCATGTGAACTACCAAGCAAGCTTACTATGTTGGAAAAGCCTTGCAATTAATATGATGTGAATGTTAAAATGTATCATGCACTAGAATAAACATGTTTTGAGATAATAACACAGTATTGCAAAGAGAACTGTGAGTGTTTGTGAATTTATAATCTTTAAAAAGCAAAAGAGAATAAAGTTGTTGGGTTTTCACAGCTTCTGGTCTTCATTAAAGCTGAAAACTGCAGCAAATTGTATCTTTAGGGAGTTTTGAAAGAATTTTGGTAGACTCAAATTCCTCCAGTGAGTCTGTGTTGCACAACCTTCTAAATAAAAATGATTAATAAACAATTAAAATACGTTTTTGTATATATTTGATTATATTTCCTTGAGCCCTACCCTGAACACCATAACAACCCATAGCATTTTCTTCAGATAAAAAATTAAAACAATTGAATCATATTTTATGACTCTGCTTTTCTCACTGTCTTTTTTGTTTTCCTTTATGTCTTTTTTTCCGTTCAGAGACAGGGTCAGCAGACACCTGAGCTGTGAGCTTATACTGGATCCTCAACACGACCGCAGTGTCCTGTGCAGATGTTGCGTATTATCGACAAGAGCCTTTTCCATGTTTAAATCTCATAACTCAAGTCTATATTTGTGTCTCCACACAGACCCGGAACTTATTTGTTTGCTTAGTAATGAAGGTTTGATTGAAAACCTGAGGGTACAACGAAATGAAAAATAACAAAGTCTGGGGATAGGATCCCTCAAACAGGTGCTTGGCCCTGTAAGGGCAGGGAGAAAAAAATCCTGATTAAATTATGAGGGACTGAAATGCTTTGTTTTTCCTGCTGGATTATTGGTACCACTAGACTAGGTTTTACATGAGGATGAAATTGGTTTGTTATGGTAGTTTCTATAAGAAGACAGTTCTGGTTTGTGTTTCAGTTCTAAAGATAAAAATGCCATATTTAGCAAAAATATATTCTTAAGCCAGTTTTTCATGCCAAAGAAAACAAGGTTTGCTAAAAGGAAAAAAATAACTGAGATGGCATGATCTTATTGTTGTTAACATTAAAAAAAACTAAATGAAAAAAAAAAAGATCTTAAATGAAATGAAATAAGTATTAAATGAAAAATAAAGTCACACAAGGGCCTCACAGTGGCGCAGTGGGTAGCACGTCCGCCTCACAGCAAGAAGGTCGCTGATTGCTGGTTCGAGCCTTGGCTGGGTCAGTTGGCATTTCTGTGTGGAGTTTGCATGTTCTCCCTGTGTTGGCGTGGGTTTCCTCCGGGTGCTCCGGTTTCCCCCACAAGTCCAAAGACATGCGGTATAGGTGAATTGGGTAAGCTAAATTGTCCGTAGTGTATGAGTGTGAATGGGTGTGTATGGATGTTTCCCAGAGATGGGTTGCAGCTGGAAAGGCATCTGCTGCGTAAAACATATGCTGGATAAGTTGGCGGTTCATTCTGCTGTGGCGACCCCAGATTAATAAAGGGACTAAGCCGAAATGAAAATGAATGAATGAATGAATGAAAGTCACACAAATTTTATTTCAGAGAGTTTCTAAGAAAACATTTTTTAGCAACTACAACTAACTAAACCAAAACAATAAAATGTTATATATATACACACACAAACACACTCAAATTGGTGCACGTTCAGTAGAAATATGACTGAATGACTGAAGTAAATGAACTAAAATGGGTTATTACCGGTATTATTTACTCTTGTCTCTTGTCATTTTCTTCTGTGTGAAACAAAAAGAGAAATCTATACAGCTTGGACCAACATCTATCAATTTTATTTTACACTTGGCAAGTGTAAAAATACAACATAAGCAGCATAAAAGCAACATAAGTATATTTGTACTTTATTTGTGAGTTTTGGCATTTTTTGCATAAATCCCATTGACCAAAAAGAATAAAACGTATGAGCTTATGGGTTTAAAACTATGCAAATGCTGAGTGAATAATACCAGAAAATGCTGAGTGAATAATACCAGAATATTTATTTGTGGGTGAGCTATTTCTTTAAGCAACAATTCACAGCAAAATGTGCTGGATTTTCTCTTTTGCGACCACATGAGAGGTTTCAGTTGCACAGACAAAATTAATGTACAAATAATATGCTTAAAGATGCCCTGTAACGTTAGACCTACACAAGACTTCATCCAACAAAAGAAGAAGGATGGAGGGACAGATGCAGCTGGCCACAGATTTCGTAACAACCTCGGCTCCTAAAACAGTCCGAAACTGACCGCAGACTACTGAACACAAACAAACACAAAACACTGCCTGAGCTACTCCTATGGTCCAATGACTAAACCGCACGCTTGGACAAGAGACCCTTATAAATCAAAGCTCATGGTGATTAAATCATTACACGGCCATTTCAAAACTGTATCAGCCATATGCAAACTCCCCCCAAAAAAAGATAATCCTTCCTCACCGGGATCAAGCAGACTTCTTGACAAGCTTCCAGAGATTAAGATCAGTGCTGATGCTCTTCTATAGTGTTCTTGTAATTAGTGGGTTCCTCTTGGGCATGTCACCACCTGCTGGCGGCCGGCTGTCACTGGAGGAGCCTGCGAGTCTGTCCTCTGTGGACTGACGTGGGTGGATCTGGACCACCATCGCTTGGGTTTCCAGTAAGCGGCGGGTGAGGCTGGGTCAGGGTGGTGCTGGAGAGCCTGGCAGAGCCACCGTGGTGCCCATTGTGCCAGAGACAGTGCTCATGGCTCCAGTTTTCTTTTTTTATTGGTAACACATACGCTCTCATCAGATCATCAAATATGGTACAACGCAGCTCCTGCCATCTCTAACTGAGTTTTTCAAAAGTTTTCCAAGACCACAAGAATTCAGGTCATCCTTCAATATCAGTGTTCAGTGACTCTGAAAAGCAAGCCTATTTTTCAATACTGTAGCAATAATGATCATCATCTTTAGTCATTTTGATCACGATTATGATCGTGATCAAAAAACTTGTATTTACAAGATGTCCATTATGACTGTGTATACAAGATGAAGTCCACTTAGGTTCACTGAAAATCTGTGTGAAACATAATGTTGTGCATTAGCATTAGCCCATCTACTTTTTCAGAAGTATTTTTCCCATTCATTTTTGCGAAAAGTTTTTTTTAAAGTGGTATAAGCCATTAACCAAACTAACAAGTCACAAGGTTAATCAGAATATTACAAATTTAGATTAGAAGCAAAGAAGCATCGGAAAAAAATAAAACAAATAAACTAAGAGACTGTGTGATGGGTTTAATGAGGGAAAGAAGGACAATCCCATGAATCATTGTGTATAAAACGAATTTATTAAGATATAGAACATTAATTTGAAGTTGTTGGTTGATTTTTATAAAATATATTTCAAGTTTACTGTATACCCTGCAAAAATCTAATTAACAATACATTTTTATGTTAATAAAATCTATTAAAATAGGTTATCCATGTTTCAACTTAATTTAAGTTCAACTTTACGCAATGTTTTAAGTCAGTTCAATGTTCTGCAATTTTCCAGGTTGCCAAAAACATTCAGGCATATATACATAAAAAAATGTATGTACTATAAGTATTTTAAAAGAAAAGGGAGAAAAATGTGACTTTGTCATTTATTGTGCTTTATGGGCGGAGCTAAAGATCAGCGACTCTCTGGTGGAATATTCTGTGCTGTACTTTTTTTTTATATATTTTTTTTTTATATTTTATAACTCCAGACAAAATACAACTTGCTACATTTGAGCACCACATCAGAGTATAAGAAATCAATTATTCCTAAAGAGACACAGAAAAATTAGCTCTGCCATCATAAAAATTGTATATATATCACAAAAAAACAGTTACTTTATATTCAAGCAATATAAAACTAAATGTTTGGATCAGAATCTTGTTGTATCCCTACAACAATAACACTGAGCTGTTTTACAGTGAACAGTAGTAAGAAATGTGTTCATGAATAGAGCTCTCATTTTACGGTCTACCTCATAGAGGATGAGGTTACTGGAAACAATTTTACATCAGGCCCACTGAAATCTATAGAGTGTGAAATACTGGGGGTGATTACAATGTAAAGGCATTGGTAGCACGAGGCTGCGGTGCATTCCTGTGTCTTGTGCTGTAAAAATGTACAGCTTTAACATTAAACCCGGGCTTCCTCATCACAGGCTGCTGTTCTGGCTTTTATGGGATCTTGACGGCTCTTTGGGGCACTGTAAAAAACACAAGAACTTTGGGACCTCGGAGGTCCTGTGATACTGCCGCAGTGAAACTGTATGGCTTATATTACGCCGTTTCTGTTTTGTGTGTGCGCAACTGTTTTGTTTCTGCACATCTTGGTGGTTATTCTAAGCTTTTTTTATGACAAAACAATCAGGCCATGTTTGAACAGAAATAGAGAGTTTCTTTAGGAGCAAAATGCTTGGGTTTCACTGTTTGCCCTCTGAAGTCATGTTTAAATGCTCTTGTATTCCCTCCAAAGATTGTGGGAAATTAATTCCATTTGCAAAATATCTCTTCACACTAAATCAGGCTGTCAGGGCTGTGACTTAATAATCCAGTTCTCGCGTAATCCTTATTATGAAAACTGGCCCTTTTAATTAAAAGTGAAATGCAGACTTGTACAGTGTCCAACATCCTAGGCGAAAATTCCTGTATTGTATGAGTCAAGGCTAATATTTTCATTTGGAGCATTCCTAAGGTGTGACAGCTAATGGTCAGCAAGCCACTTCCAATAAATACATGACGAATGCTTATACCTATTAGCCTACTTCATGTTAGGGGACAAGAAATAAAAGGCGCATTATAAAAATTGACCAATAAAGAGCCAATGGCTGTCCTATCACTGCCTGTAAGCCAAAGGCATCTCTGTACACAACTGTACTGGTCTACATTTCCGAGTATGCCGTTCACTTTTGGCTGCTTCCAATATTTACAAGCAAGCCTGAAACTGTGAGCGAATTCGATTGAATGCAGATGGCAGGAAGTTCCACTCAAAATGACAGTGGCCAAATTCAACCGCAAAACATGAGAGGAACCTCACAAGCACACATCACAGATCCTCTTTCCAAATGCTAGTACACTTGTCTGAAGCTGGAGACCGTATACATACATCATTTCTATTCATCTCTTTAGGAATGATGCATTCAATTGACCAAAAGTGACAATAAGGCATTTATAAAGTTAATAATGCCATCATAATAAATTACATCTATTATAAAAGTATACAAAAAAGAAAGCAGTTACTTTAAATTGGAAATGATCTACTTTATTTCACTAACTGCGACACTGATTCATTATTAATTTTGAGTCTTTTTAGATTGAAGCCATGTGATCATTGTGCTGTTTTCGTTTAACTCTGAGGATTTTGCTGTCCCAATAAACATGAAGCCAGCATCATGTATTTTTCTTCATTATATAATGTATTACAATTAATTAGATAGTTGGTCTTTATTTAGTGCCCCATTATACCTTTTTGAATTTGACCTGTTCTTACCTTTTTTGCAAATATAAAAGGTTAACATGAACTGAACTGCCAAAACAGGGAATTTCACATTCAATTCTGAAACCATGTAAATTCAACGCCAGTGTTAGATGTCAATATGATGTTATTTTAACATCAAGGTAGTTTACATGCATTGTAGGGATTTAAATTCCAGTGTAAATTTGTCGTTTGAAATTGAAGCTTTCAGATGAATAAAACTTTTCTTATATTATAACCTTTTTATGTCATTATTTTGTTGGTCAAAAGGGCATCAGTGTATGTCAAATAGACGTCAAGGTTTTGACATCAATTCGATTCGCATTTTTGAGGTGTTTTTTGACATCATGCTTGATGTAGCTGTAGCTGGTTTGAGTTGCCGACCTCATATTGAGAATATATTATTGTGACAAACCATTTATACTAGCACAGTGCTATCTCAGTAATCAATAAATGTGTCAGTCAAATAGATAGGCAGTTATAATTGTTCAGTTCAGTTGTTTATTCATCAACTGTTACAAACCACTTTGGCCACAAAAAAATAGTATCAGCAAAAAAGACAAAAATGTGATCCACATAATAACAAAACCAAGTTTTGAGATAATCTATTCCTCCTTGTCCATTTTAATCAAGCAAAAATCTACGCCGTGCCAACCCGTTGAAATGGGATGTCACCATCAGGAGCATAAGGTGCCAATAATGCACCAAAAATCTGGTTGTGAACTGCCATAAAACACAAATAAGCCACTGATTTGAGCTTGAACTACATAACAACTTCAACAAAAGACCTTTACTAAGGTATTTTATTCAGAAATGACTAGATGACTAGCACCATGTTACTGAGAAACGGAGTTAAAGTAGTAATGTTACTTGTAATGAGACTAAACCCCAACACAAAATGAATCTAAAGAATCACACAAATCATCTGAGACAAATAATTTGAGAAGTGATTTTAAATATATATTATGAGAAAATTAACTGTTTTTTGACCTTGGTGGCATGTAAACCTGTTATCGAAGACCTCTGAAACAAATGAGGAACATAAAGCATAATAAAAATAGCATAAAAGTGGCATTTTAAATTTAAATGTAAAATTTATATCAATAATTGGCCTTAATTTAGATATGCATTTGTAAAATTTAAAAAAATGTAAAATTTGTATCCCTGAGCGGATTTGTAACAAAAATGTTTTTTTTTGCTGGGATTAAAGTAGAACCCAAAAGATAGCATGTGCTGGTCAATAAGCAACAAGCATCCTAAGCTGGGAACCAGCAAACTAGAATCTCATGTTGGGGATCAGAAAACCACCAGCCAGTGTCCCATACTGTAGTCAGAATGCAAAACATAATTTATGCTGGTCACCATGTAAACAATGCACATGTAAACAATTCATTCATCATTATTGCTAAAACCTGCTAGTGTTGAGCTATTCCACAAAAGTAAACACACATGCACGCACGCACGCACACACACACACAAATTGAATTATATTAAGAAAATCCATTAAAAAACATTGGGGGTGCAGAATACTCTCATGCAATGTTTCTGTTTAAATCACAATATGGACCTCATACTACAATAATATCAGACATTTGTCATTATCAGGACCCTTAAAGATTCCCTCTTGAATTATTATACATTATATTTAACATTATTTATAGATGTTTAATGTGAAATTCTTAATTTTCTCCCTCTCATGTTGTTGCCTCACGATCATTTTTGAATGTCTGTTCACTGCAGTGTGTGTGCTGTAAATCTGTCACCATATAAAGAAATGGTGTCTCTTCAGAAGACTTGGATTTGGATTAGACCCATCTATTGATTATCTTTACGATGCCATTGACCTTTTTTGGATCTTTTAATCTTCAATGGAACAGGCTTTTAATGAAGAGGCAGAAATCTCTCAAGTTTCATAAAAATGTCCACATCTGTGTTTGAGAAATGAACAAAAATCAAGCAGTTTGAAACAACATCAGGTTTGAAATCATATATTTTTGTAAATTATACCTTGTACTGTCTTAGATAAAACTAACTCTGTATCACAAATTGCAATATCTCAATATAACAATGCATTGCTACAACAATTATCAATTATCTAAGAAAAACTGCAGCCACTGGGTCATTTTTCAGGCACTTTACATCCAGCTGTTGTCAATGTAAAATCCAAAGCTAATTCTGCTTTTGGCTTTCTCTTAATTCATACTTTTTTGTCATATCTATGTCATATCATAAGCTGTAATGTATCAGGTGTTATTGGTTCAGGAGAAATAAAAGATAGCTGCTGCTTCCCTTGGTCTGCAGGAACTCATGCAAGACATTGATGATGTGGTTGTTGTCCACAGAGATATTCAAAAATGTAAGACGATTGGCAGGTAGGGCATCCTATCACATGACCATTTTATTATGGCCCTGAGCCTTCCACAAACCTCTGCATTGCATTTGTGTATTTGAAAAGTCTTTAAACAAAAAAGTTTTAGGATAAAAAATGCCATACCCCCGCTTTAATGAGAGGAGCACTTAATTGAGTCATAAATAAATAGAACAACGTTTGACAATGATTATATCGTTATCTACGCAACACGGCCCCGTCTGCAATTCTCTTAGGGATCCTTTGTTATTAGATGAGAAAACCAGATGGTTACGTGAGGAACACAACAGAGAATCATATTTCATTTCCTATTTATTTTGTTATGGTTGTTTTAGTGGAGGAAAAAAATAATAATGGAAGCGTTCTTTCAGAATAAGACATTCAAAGCATTCGATGTAATTGGTTCAGCTTTGAAGTCCCTGGCAAGAATTGGGATAAAATCGACCAAACTCACAAACAGAGTAAAGTCTTGGTGATTAAGAAATGACTTGGCTTCATGTTTTTTTTGGTTTTGTTTTTTTTAAGAGTCATGATTTGCTTTGACAACAGGGGCAGAAAAGGAAAACCTTATATATTTTTATTTGATTATTCATCTTGTTTCATGTTTCCCCCTTCAAGCCCCATGATTTCCTATTACAGTGTGCTGAGATGACCAGTCCAAGCCGAAACAAGAACATAATCCCTGCTGATATCCCCAAACAAATGTTATCTGCAAATTTGCAGCAGATGACGGAGCTGGCTGAAGACTGCAATGGTAAACTAACTTAGTCACTATCAAAGCTCTCTCTCTCTCTCTCTCTCTCAGTCAAGCATCATGGAAATGAGACTAAGACTGTTTCGGGCTTTGAAGAACACAATGGAGTTATTCAGCCCAGGGCGACTTCACAAATAAATAGAACTGTCAAAATTGAGTCCATGCTGACTCTTGATTCCTTCATGACTATTGCATAAGAGAAAGCTCAATCAATAATCATGTTTAGAAGAACATCATTTTCATATTAAGGTCCAGATTTTGCTCAAAAGAATAATTCTGCAAGAGATGAAAATTCTGTCATCATTTTCTCACCCTCGTGGCATTCTTAAATGTTTCTCGCAGATCGCACAAGGAGACAATTTCAAGGCAATTTTTCATGCTTTTTCTTCTATGCAATTATAATTGAGACACAATAAAGGAGTCATAAAAGTAATCCAGATGACTCCTCAGAAATCGTACGGTAGCTCTGGAATGTTATGAAAAAAGTAGCAATGGATTCATTTTTGAAAATTGAATCATTTGAAAGAATGAGCTGATTCAGTTCACAGATCTAAATGAATCATTCATAAACAATATGGTTAAAGAGTTCAACTCAGTGATTCATTCACAGATTATTAGTAGACAGCAATTTACTGACTGGTATATTCATTCATTTTCCATTTTTTCAGCTAAGTCCCTTATTTATAAGGGGTCAACACAGCGGAATGAACCGCCAACTATTCCATCATGTGTTTTAAGAAGCGGATGCCCTTCCAGCCACAACCCAGTACTGGGAAACACCCATATACTCTCACATTCACAAACGCACTCATACACTACGGCATATTAAGTTCATCCAATTCACCTATAGCGCATGTCTTTGGACTGTGGGGGAAACCAGAGCACCCGGAAGAAACTCACGTAAAAATGGGGAGAACATGCAAACTCCACACAGAAATGCCAGCTGGCCCAACCAGAACTCGATCCAACGACTTTCTTGCTGAGAGGCGACAGTGCTAACAACTGAGCCACCGTGCCGCCTGACTGGTATATTATTGACACAAATCTGTAATATAGTACACATAAAAGTTCAACATTTCTTTTTGTATTTATAGCAAAAATGCAATAATTCATTAAAAAGTTACAAACAAATATTTTTTTTTGATAAACTTTCATCCATCAATAAAAAATGCACAAATTGTACAGTACAACTGTTTTCAACATGAATAATAATGTGAATACTAAGCTAATCTGCACAGAAATCAAATAATTTTAACTGATCATGTGACTGGAGGTTTGGCTGCTGAAAAATCATTTTTACCATCACAGAAACAAATATCATTTGGGAATATATTAAAAAAGAAAACTGTAAAACTACATCACAATATAATTGTTTTTAATAACTTATAATAAATCATACACCCCAAAAAAGTATTTTTACTGCTTGGTCAAACAACTTATTTAAAATGAGCTGAAACAACACAACAATGAGCTGAAACAACAATTCCTAAACTTGTTACATTAACTTAATGATTTGTGTTGGGCCAACATGAATGAATTGTGTGGAAATCTGCATTTTTTTTACAGTATATTAATTATATCTGTATTTACGATTCAATTCATTACACAAAAATAAAATCTCAACTAATTCCAAACAGTAGCACAAATTATAAATATATTACTTTAAATATATATTAATGATAATATTAATATTCATTCATTCATTTTCTTTTCGGCTTAGTCCCTTCATTAATCTGGGGTCGGCACAGCGGAATGAACCGCCAACTTATCCAGCATATTTTTTTTGCAGCGGATGCCCTTCCAGCTGCAACCCATCACTGGGAAACATCCATACACACCAATTCACACTCATACACTACGGACAATTTAGCTTACCCAATTCACCTATACTGCATGTCACTATACTGTATTCACACACATACACTATGGCCAATTTAGTTTATTCAATTCACCACATGTCTTTGGACTGTGGGGGAAACCGGAGCACCCGGAGGAAACCCACACAAACACGGGGAGAACTTGCAAACTCCACACAGAAACGCCAACTGACCCAGCCGGGGCTCGAACCAGCGACCTTCTTGATGTGAGGCGGTTGTGCTACCCACTGCACCACCGTGCTACTCCCGTAATATTAATACTCTTTTGTAATTAAAGACAACTCACTATTAATAATATTGCTGACTTTAGAAGTACTTACAGTGAGCCGTAACACACATTTCATATTCCCAGAATATAAAGTCAACTCACTATTAATAATATTGCTGACTTTAGAAGTGACTTTTCAAACCACACGTATCCCTGAGTGGAAGTGGGCAAAAACAAAGTGGCTCTTTTTTGTTTTGTGGGGTTTCATCCTCACAAACCAAAGGATCTCTCTAAACCGACCCCCCTTTTATAGTTCCTCTCGCAACTCCTGTTCCGCTCAGGCCCCTGGAAACCTGAGAGTGGACAGACCAGCAGACAATATACATCATCACACATCAAACGGGGCCCTCACAATGCAAATGTCCCGAGAGAGCAGAAGAGAAGGTAGAGCATCCGTCAGCACAGGAGCCCCCGGTCAGGAATAACACACCGACTGCCGCTTTGAGAAATGAGGGCTGAGGAGCCTAAAAAAGGCAAATGCAGAAATGGGGGCGTCGTGCATATAAAAGCATGGCATCATGGGGTGATTTTAATGGAAATTCTTTCAATGGTAGACCAGCAATATGGTTCGGTAGGGGAAGGTGGTAAATAAAGGAATATTTATGCAGACAGCGAGTCATGTCCAGCTGTGGAGACGGGCCCACCATCAGCGGAGCAAAAGCATTCTCCCTGTGCAAGTCACAGGTCCTGCTGTTTTCTCTGCTCGCTTGCTTGATGGATGTCTTATACCAGTAGTGGACACATAAGTACAGTTTTAAAAATTCTCCATTTTATTTGAGTGTTTTTATTTTGGGAAGCTTTTACTTTAGTATATTTCAAACCACAATATCATACTTTTTACTAGTTGTTCCCTATTATTCTGACTTGGAGAAATCATCACAAGCTCTGAGGCTTGATATCAGTGTCTGATGTGTAAACAAGCTGATTTCTTCTTAGTTAACCTGTTAAATCGGTTCAATTCCTTTGTAAATTGAACTGATATTATTATATCTGTTCTTGAGTCAACAACTTAGTGATTCGGATCAGTTATATGGATACTTCACCCCAAAATGAATCTTTACTCAATCTCAAGTGTCCAAACCTTTATGAGTTTATTTCTTCTGAAAACCATTAAATTCCATAGTAGGAAAAACACATACTATGAAAGTCAATGGTTACAGGTTTCCCTCTTTCTTCAAAATATCTCCCTTTGTGTTCAACAGCAGAAAAAAAACTCAAACAGGTTTGGAACAAGTAAATGGTGAGTAAATGATGACAGAATTTTCTTTTTTGGTGTGAATTATCCCTTTAATAATTCAGTGATTAAGTGAACAGTTCTGAGACTCCATTTGCTGATTCAAATGAATAAATCAGAGTGAGTCTCCAGTTAAAGATTCAC
>CAIGQW010000259.1:4257362-4276493 GCA_903798125.1 Danio choprae
TTCACTTATTCAAATAAATAAATCAGAGTGAGTCTCCAGTTAAAGATTCACTGATTCAAATAAACAAAATCAGAGTGAGTCTCCAGTTAAAGATTCACTTATTCAAATAAATAAATCAGAGTGAGTATCCAGTTAAAGATTCACTGATTCAAATGAATAAATCAGAGTGAGTCTCCAGTTAAAGATTCACTTATTCAAACGAATAAATCAGAGTGAGTCTCCAGGTAAAGATTTACTGATTCAAATGAATAAATCAAAGTGAGTGTCTAGTTAAAGATTCACTGATTCAAATAAATAAATCAAAGTGAGTCTCCAGTTAAAGATTCACTGATTCAAATAAATAAATTAGAGTGAATCTCCAGTTAAAGATTTCCTAAATGAATAAGTCAGAGTCTGTTTCCAGTTTCCATTGGAGAGAATCTTCAGTTAATGATTCATTCATTCAAATGATCCAATCAGAGTGAATTTCCAGTTAACAATGAGTTCACAAGTCTGACTCAAAATGAGCCAAGAACAGGACATCTAAATTGCTAAGTTACCAAGGGAAAATTTAAGTCTTTTTAATTAAAAATAAATATTATATTTAGGTCATGACTGTCAGTTGTTCATAAACTAAATCTACTGTGAAAAGGCAGGTTATGATATAAAATATGGACATTGTTTTTACTATTTTTTATACAATATTTTATTATTTTTATATTATATTTTGTTATTTTTCACTTGTTTTCACACTTAAAATAATCATTATTTATCATTAGCTGTTATCAGTGTATAAGTTATTGTAACAAATTAAAATGTTTTCCTGCAAAATGAATACACATTTAGCACCAGTTATTTTGACTTTTGATAATTAAGTACACAAAAATAAAGTTAAATTATAAAGAAGTACTTAATGTAATGGTGTAACATTTCATCTGAATATGTACTTTTACTAAAGATTTGTGTACTTTGTCAACCACTGTTTTCCACTTTTACTTAACTACATGTGGTAAACAACGTCATTACAACAAAACGCCTTGAGTTATGGCTCAAGCAACAAGTTCACGGTTTAATTCCTCATCCAGAGCTTGGCTAATGTATCATAAACAGCTCTGAAAGTCAGTTAGCTAGTGTTTTGTGGATCTTTATTCCCTCTCAGGGCTGTAAGCATGACTTAACACCAGCATTTTCACACAACCTGGCATTAGCAGTGCATTTATGAACCATAAATCATATTCATTTCATCCCTGGACTTTTCCAAAAAAGTCTCCAAACCCATAAAGAGTTTGTTTTTCGTTCACTCTGAAAGAGCTTTGAAATGCAAATATTTGTTTCCTTTGCAAGAAACAAAAAAACCCAAAAGTGTTTTTTCTGAAGCATAATTTGAGGCGAAATATGAATTCTTGCCATTTTACATCATCGCTAATACAAACATGTTAAAAATGGGTCCATAGTGGGTTCCTACAACCTTTTTTGTATTCTTTTAAATGAGTGAGTTTTGGCTGGCAGTGCTGTTCATATCCTAATGATTTGCTAGCCAATTATTAGACTTGGTTCCTGCTTTCCAAACTCCTGATGCTTGTAGAAAGTTGGCATCTACGAGATGTACAAACTCGATCTGACATGCAGCTGATGGTCTAATAAGTCTAATAAGCCTTGACGACATGGTAAAAAAATAAGATATTTTACAGTAGTTAGAGTTGTTCATTCTATAGCAACCACATTTTGCATTAGAGTGTTTTGAATTGGTCTATAAGTATGTATGTGTATCTCCCTTACATTCATTGATTGTGTGCAAAATTTGATTTTAAAGCACACTTTTAAGATGCACTTATTTCACAATGGCACATTAGTTAAAATATTAGCTTAACACACAATATATTTTATATGTATTTGATTTGTGTGATCAGACTTCTCAAAGTGGAATATGGGATGGACCGCAACCCTGAACATGGTTTCTGATAAAATTCAGTTTTAATTTTTTTCAAGTTTATCAGTCATGTTGACAAACACCACAACCTTTCTTTGTTTTACAAATACATACATTGCTGTAACTGTTTTTATATTTATATGATAGTTACGTAATGTGGTATCACACAAGCAAGAGTGCACTTTCTGATTTTATCAGCGTGATCACAAAGGAATTGATTTTATACAACAGTTCTTACATTTTATACACAAAGTTCTGTTTTTGTTCTGTTCCGTAATCAAAAATAGCTAATCAATTACTCAAGCTAATAATCAACTTATTTTTTCTGATTATCACAACTTAATTTGCTAGTAATTAAAACTTAATTTTTCTTGCGGCACGGTGGCTCAATGGTTAGCACTGTCACTTCACAGCAAAAAGGTCGCTGGTTCGAGTCCTGGCTGGGCCAGTTGGCATTTCTGTGTGGAGTTTGCATGTTCTCCCCGTGTTCGCGTGGGTTTCCTCCAGGTTCTCCGGTTTCCCCCACAGTCCAAAGACATGCGCTATAAATGAATTGAATAAGCTACATTGTCTGTAGTGTATAAGTGTGTGTGTAATTGAGTGTGTATGGGTGTTTTGCAGTACTGGGTTGTGGCTGGAAGGGCATTCAATACGTAAAAAATATGCTGGAAAAGTTGGCGGTTCATTCCGCTGTGGCGACCTCTGAAATAGAGAATAAGCCAAAGAAAAATGAATAAATGAATGTATCATTTTTTTAATCTCAACTCATTTTTCTAGTTATTAGTAACTTCATTTAATTAATTTAACTTACTTTTCTTAAAACAACGTATCACAAAAAACATACTCATTTTAAATCCATTTCTCCAAGACTCATTCATTTATCATTTTAACATCGTTTAACATTAAGTGGTCTGATGCAATGTACGCTCTATCTAAAAAAAGTTCAAGCAAGTAAAATGAACCACTGAGATAATGATGAGAAAGCATCGAAAACATGTACATAGAAAGCTATTACGCAAGTCTTGTTTGTTGCCTTGCCTACATTTCTCTGCTATCCACTAATACTTAAAGACAGTCCTTCTATTTGTCACTGGAGTCAAGTCAAAACTATATGGAGTCAATTAAAGCACAGAGTGATCTGAAGATGTGGCTAACCCCATGTAAACAAAGAGAACATATGAAAATACAACTCAAAGTCCTTTTCAAGATGTGTGGTTGGCAGGGATCTAGTGAAATGGAATGAGAAACATGTTTAGAAAGCTCCGTGCCTCCAATCAAATTCGCATTCACAGAGGAGGAAGGCGTGGGAGAAGCAAAAAGCCTTCGAAGTGAAGCCGTACGCCTGACGTCATTTCTATCCATATGCTTGACTGAAAAGATGTTTGTCAAAACATGTTAGGCATGCTAGTTTAATGAGTGATTTAGTGTAAATGCTAAAGTAAATGTCGAGGTCCGTATAAATTCATCAAGTAGTCAAGATTTTGATGGTTTTGTACAACCCTGTCAGCCCCTACTGGTTGGAGCTGTAATTACACAATCAGCTTGTAAACAGACACCTTTATCATTGAAATACATTCAAAAACAGCTGTGTATCGATAAAGTGTGTCATTTTAAAGATACCATTTATAGATTTACAAAAGTTACCTAATTCACTCATCTCAGTTTTTTCTACAACAGGACATTAAAGAAGATTTTAGCTGTAACTGTGGCCATTGATGATTCATAAAATGCAAAAGTCAAACATTATCATCAATATGAGATTCCACAAAAACATATACAAGCGAAACTAAATGAAAGGTATTTAGCGACGAATGTTCACAAGTTTAGAAGTTTTACAAGTTTAACGCACATTTTGAATTTGAAGCTTTATATATCTTCTATATGTAGTTGCTAATTGATAATATTAATATTTGCAAATACTTTTACGTTCAGAACAAAAACAAATCTGTTGCTTAATTTTTTTTTACACTTTATATTAGCCAGCAACTAGCTATCTACAGCTTTCACATGGTCGCCCACTGAAGCTAAACAGGGGTGCGCATAGTCAGTACCTGGATGGGAGACCACATAGGAAAACTAGGTTGCTGTCGGAAGAGGTGTTAGTGAAGCCAGCAGGCAGGGGGCACTCACCCTATGGTCAGTGTGGGTCCTAATGCCTCAGTATAGTGAAGGGGATGCTATTGTGTCTGTGAGCGCCGTCTTTCAGATGAGACGTTAAACCAAGTTTCTGACTCTCTGTGGTCATTAAAAATCCCAGGATGTCCTTTGAAAAGAGTAGGGGTGTGTCTCCGGTATCCTGGCCAAATTTGCCCACTGGCCTCTGTTCATGATGTCCCCCTAACCATCCCCATATTATAATTGGTTTCATCACTCTTTCTCCTCTCCATAAATTGCGCTCTGGTGTAAAATGGCTACAGTCACATCATTCAGGTGGATGCTGCACACTGGTGGTAGATGAAGAGATTCCCCCCAAAATGTATAAAGCGATTTGAGTACCCAGAAAAGACCTATATAAATGTAAGGAATTATTATATTATTATTATATTTGCAACATTTACAACTATAAAATAATCCACAAATGAAATGCTGTTCAATGTCAGATAACGAGAATTCAAATGTATGAAATACTTTTGCCATCCATTATCCAAGATGAATGTGAAATGCTAATGCTAACATATAGCTTTCTCCTCTTGACGTCATGCTTTACCTTGGCTGAGACGTCAGTGATTGTAAAGGCTCACAGATTTGTTATGACAGTACAATCCTCTAGGCGGTCGACTGTCTCCACTCTGTAACATCCTTGAAAATAAGTGTGCTGACTCTAAAGAGAAACCAGAGCCTCCAGATGAGCGCAAGCGTCTCCGGTAAGGCTTGCTCTGATTCGCAAAGTAACCCCGCAGACAGAAGGTATGTGTTAGTCACTGTTTGATTCAGACATATTTTCAATGGAGGCTCATTGAGAAACAGGGGCTGTTTTGACTCGGTCATCTTTGAGAAAGCCTGGTCTTGGAGACTAGCAGCATTTGTAAAAGATTAGTGGGCTAGCTCTCGTCTACTGTGCTCGGGTCAGGTAGAGTGCAGTAAGCAGACAGTTATAACCCTGATATCTCTCCATCTGTAGCATGCAGGGACATTCCTACAATATCAACGACCCTGTAATCCAATAAAGACCCCGCAAAAGATTTGACCTCCAGGCACTGAGGTTAGGTTTTCAGGTATCCCGAAGCAAGATTTTTGCAGTGTAAAGCAATTTCTTTATGTCGCAAATCAGAAAATCCCTTTTGATGAATCTCTCTGCCACAAGTTCCCCAGCATTAAACTCACGATCAATCTTTCTGTCAGTGTGGAGAGGGAACATGCTTTGTCATTGCAGGAACAGGCCCAGTTGGGGTGCGTTTGCAGCATAACACAGCGAAAGCAGATCACTCTGCCTTAACCTATCATTAGCCAAAAGAATAAATGCAAACCAACTGTGCGAGAACAATAAAATAATTTGTCAAGGGAAAAGGGTGCAGATAAATTCTGGGACTCGTTTTCCAGCTGGCCTGAGAAGTGAAATGGTTGGCCAAGCACACAGCACCTGGCTGTCAGACCTTACTTCATTTCAGTTTTTAAAAAGCAAAGCTGTTAGGTCATTCACAACACAAGCGCCTGATTCAGTGTTAGTCAACATTTGACTTTTTTAGGGCAAGAATCAAGTAAACAGCACAACGAGAGAGACTTGGAACACATACTGCTCCTCACTTTTTCTTCTCTGAACATTCTTGTCAGAAACTGCAAGTGATATACAACAACTGTTTCCTCTTGCCTGTGTCGTCTTTTCTCTTTAAATAGGAACCTTGTGAAGTCAGGCATTGCTTTATGTGTAGATTTAGGAACGCTAGCAAATCAGTTATATGGTGCAGCGTAGCTTCATGAACCGGCCCTGCTGTAAAGTGAGAGCGTGGAGCCAAGGAAAGGCTGTAAATGTCAAGCACGGCCCGGACAACAGAGTGACCTGGTTCTGATTAGACTGAAATTGTTTTCGTTTCCACTTTCTCCACGGAGATATTGAGCACGCACACACTCTGTTTCCATAAGATCCAGTGATGTATAACCTCCCTCACATGTGTTCGTTCAATAAGAAACACACGTGCATGAGAAATGACGGTTAAGTGTGACATACGCGATCAACATGCATTCTGCGCTCCGTCACTTACAAATGTGACCTGGAGTTCACAAAGCGCACTTCCTGTTTCTCCAGTCAGTACTGATGTCTTTACATTTGCAGGAAATGGAAGTTGTGATAGTTTTCTTTTTTATTATTTTGAGTTAAACAGCTTCTCAAACAAGAGCAATGTATAGCAAAACTTTGCTCTGACAAGAACATGGCAATTTTGGCTGACGATATAAAGGGGGAAAAAAATGCAAATCTTGATATGAATTATTCTGAGCCTCATTATAAAAGAAAAAAAACAGTAATTAAAAAACAGTTAATGTCATACAAAATGCAGCATCCGTTTAAAAACCCCATGGCAAGCAGCATGCATCTTTAAAGGTACAATATGTAATGATTATGTCACAGTGGCTTCCAGTTCTTCCAGTCGTGATCATGTTGAGAAGTGGTTTTATCATACTAAATACTTCTGTTTTAATGCTGCTCTGTGAAGTTTAATAAATCGCACAACGTATTAAAGCAACTTCTATGTTTCCCTGTTTTCTATAAAAGCAAACCAGAAGTCTATTATTAACATGGCGACACAGTACACGGCCCGTGTCACTAATTTTAGAATTAGAAACTGCTTATTTCTCTGGATTTGAACATTATTTGAAATATTTGGGATAATAGACGTACTTAAGGTAGCAAAATATAAAATATATGTTCTAGTGGTTTTTGGATATTTCAATATTAAAGTGGTAGAAATAATAAATGTTCTGGCCAATAATTAATTTACTTACTCAACCGATAACTATAGTATTAAAAATAATCCTTTATTGGCCAAAACTGATATGGTGGCCGATATTTCACACGCCGCTACTTATTAGGAATATTTGGCCCCAAGCAATCAAGTTTTTAAACTTAGTAAAATAGGCAGGCGAAGGTCACAATAGTTTAGTATGTGGCATATTTCCAAGAAAAAGAGCTTGGTTTTAAGTCTAACATAATGTTCTTTGTTCTTATTGGGTTTTTTAGTAAGATCTGGCAACACTAATGAGATGCTACTCCTTCCTTGTGATTTCTTGCTCAACATACAGAAGATAGCAACATCACTAATTTACATTTAAATAAATCAATGACTGCTAGTTATTCAGTTTGGTTCTGCACGCACTGCATAGAATTTCTGAAAATGAAGTTACCACAACCTACAGCTTTTGAAAGTTAGTTCTGTATATGAATACAGTTGTCATTCCCGTAATTACTGAAGAGTATGTGTAAAGAAACAGGATTACAGTAAGCACTGATAAGAGTATTGACAGGAAAATCTAGCTGCAGTACATATTTGACTCTTGCTGATCGGGAATTGTTTGAATCATTGGATTTGTCATTTGCAATTGATGGATCTCACAATGTTCTCCAGAAGGGAGTTACTCTGATTAGAAACATCACAATAAAAAAAGAAAGTTTTGCACGGATAAATCATTCAGAATGAACTCTACTATATTCCATACTATATTGTCTTTATGTGTCTAATGGGATGGTACATTCAAAACTGATTTGCACCCAAGAAATGGTTTTCTCATGCCTTTTTAGAAGCACACGTCTGGTTGAAAGAAAAATTGAGCATTCTGCCATAATGGGATGTCTTATTTCTCATGTTAATGGATCGTTTGACAGTGGAATTAATGCTGTGTCAACACTAGAGAAGTATCTTAGCGTTTATGCCACATTTGCTACAGCATGATGAGTATGTTCTCGCACACACACATATGCGCATAAAGGGGTGACTCCAGTGGAAAGTTTGGCAGGGACCAGACCCTGGAAAACTCATCTGTGAGATTGCGGTGAGGGCTTAAAGGGTGAAATAGTGGGGGAAATATTTGCGGTAGGTGATAAGTCAGCAAACTCAGTGCAAATTGTAAAAAGCTGAAGTCAACATTCATTCCTCAAATTCCTCTCATCCTGTTAAAAGGCCGGGACGCATTAGTTTCTCTCTCCTCTCATGCTTTCTCATGAGCTATTGCAGACATATCTCAAGTGCTTTATTAGGGATTTTGGTTGTCTTATGCCTTAAACTGTAAGGCCCATCACGCATACTGTGTTTGAGTAGCCTATTTACAGTAAAGGCTAAACTCCACCTACTTAAACTCATTGTTAAACTTCACAGGATGTGTAATGGAAGAGCACTAGCCAGACATTATTTAAACTTTGCTGTCTTCAATTGTAAGTTTGGTATAAAGTGCTCAGCATATATGAGTACGCTCCCACAAATCTCTCATTTAAATTAATATTTTCTATAGGAAGCTTTACAATATTATATTTGTGCATATATATTAGTTTAGTCAGTACTGAAGCCAAATCTGGAGCTAATCTAACAAAATAACTTACAATAATAGTTCAAAAATTAGTAGCCCAAATTTATATGTTAGGGAAAAATATTAAATAACACTTTCAAAAATAGCAAAAATCAAGAGAAACAAAAAATATATATACAATTTTGTTGAAATGTTGTAGTTTGTCATTTATTTTTCCAATATTTTGCATGAATTTAAATGTATCATCTTTCCATTTCTAAAGATGTTCTGTGACTAAAATATTATTTTAATAAATATATCTGTTTAATAATCTGTTTTGTTCAAATGCACCAATATATATTACCCATATTCACTGAGAAATGGGGTGTACTGGTATATGCTGAGCACTGTAACTGTTCTCTTACCACTTCATACAAAAACCCACATCAAACTGCAAGGTTTTCCAGCTACTGAAGCAGAAACGAAAGCTGCTACTCTCCATACTATTTTTTGTTGTCTTCTTCTGCATTCATATAAAGTGTGAATGTATTTCATTGCATTGAATTGAAAAAGCACATGAAAGTGGTCAAAAGTGGATAAAAGAAATAGATTTAAATCTGGTGTAATTGTGTCTCTTACATCTAATTATGATCAACCAAATATTTGCAAATACAACCTTTTATGAACCAACTGAAAATAATGGAGTAAACTAATTACGATATTTGAAAAAAATAACACAAGTTCTACATATATACATTATAAAACTTCATTCATCATTAATTTTTCTTTGGCTTAGTCCCTTTATTCATCAGGGGTTGCCACAGTGGAATGAACCGCCAACTTATCCAGCATGTGTTTTACACTGCAGATACCCTTCCAGCTGCAACCCAGTAATGTGAAACATCTATACACACTCACATTCACACACATACACTATGGCCAATTTAGTTTATTCAATTAACCACGTCTTTGGACTGTGGGGGAAACCAGAGCACCCGGAGGAAACCCATTGTTAACACGGGAATAAAATGCAAACTCCACACAGAAATGCCAACTTGCCCAACCAGGACTCGAATCAGTGACCTTCTTGCTGTGAGGCGACAGTGCTAACCACTGAGCCACCGTGTCGCCCTGAACTACAGTTGTGGCCAAAGGTTTTGAGAATAACACAAATATTAGTTTTCACAAAGTTTGCTGCTAAACTGCTTTTAGATCTTTGTTTCAGTTGTTTCTGTGATGTACTGAAATGTAATTACAATTTATTACATTACAATTTACATATATTTCAAAGGCTTTTATCGACAATTACATGACATTTATGCAAAGAGTCAGTATTTGCAGTGTTGGCCCTTCTTTTTCAGGACCTCTGCAATTCAACTGGGCATGCTCTCAATAAACTTCTGGGCCAAATCCTGACTGATAGCAACCCATTCTTTCATAATCACTTCTTGGAGTTTGTCAGAATTAGTTGGTTTTTGTTTGTCCACCTGCCTCTTGAGAATTGACCACAAGTTCTCAATGGGATTAAGAACTGGGGAGTTTCAAGGCCATGGACCAAAAATTTCAATGTTTTGGTCCCCAAGCCACTTAGATGTCACTTTTGCCTTATGGCACGGTGCTCCATTGTGCTGGAAAATGCATTGTTCTTCACCAAACTGTTGTTGGATTGTTGGAAGAAGTTGCTGTTAGAGGGTGTTTTGGTACTATTCTTTATTCATGGCTGTGTTTTTGGGCAAAATTGTGAGTGAGCCCACTCCTTTGGATGAGAAGCAACGCCACACATGAATGGTCTCAGGATGCTGTACTGTTGGCAAAGCAGTAAAGCATTCTTTACTTCTTTGGAAAGTAAAGGACAAGCTTTTCTTCTTCGGACAAGCCTTTTTCCAGATGCCCCAAACAATCGAAAAGGGGCTTCATCTGAGAATATGACTTTGCCCCAGTCCTCAGCAGTCCATTCACCATACTTTTTGCAGAAGATCAATCTGTCCCTGATGTGTTTTTTGGAGAGAAGTGGCTTCTTTGCTGCCCTTCTTGACACCAGGCCATCTTCCAAAAGTCTTCGCCTCACTGTGCGTGCAGATGCGCTTACACCTGCCTCCTGCCATTCCTGAGCAAGCTCTGCACTGGTGGCACTCCGATCCCGCAGCTGAATCCTCTTTAGAAGACGATCCTGGCGCTTGCTGGACTTTCTTGGACGCCCTGAAGCGTTCTTAACAAGAATTGAACCTCTTTTCTTGAAGTTCTTGATCCTATAAATTGTTGATTTAGATGCAATTTTAGTAGCCCCAATATCCTTGCCTGTTAAGCCATTTTTATGCAACGCAATGATGGCTGCACGCGTTTCTTTGCAGGTCACCATGGTTAACAATGGAAGAACAATGATTTCAAGCATCACTCTCCTTTAAACATGTCAAGTCTGCCATTCTAACCCAATCAGCCTGACATAATGATCTCCAGCCTTGTGCTCGTCAACATTCTCACATGAGTTAACAAGACGATTACTGAAATGATCTCAGCAGGTCCTTTAATGACAGCAATGAAATGCAGTGGAAAGTTTTTTTCAGGATTAAGCTAATTTTCATGGCAAAGAAGGACTATGCAATTCATCTGATCACTCTTCATAACATTCCGGAGTACATGCAAATTGCTATTATAAAAACTTAAGCAGCAACTTCTCCAATTTCCAATATTTATGTAATTCTCAAAACTTTTGGCCACGACTGTACATTATTTAAGCTATATGTTTTTGATTCACTGAAAAGAACTGATTCCTTTGCTTAGGAATATGGCTAAACTGGTCAGGTTGTTAATCTGTGCTTGTACATTGTAATGCGGCACACACTGAATAAATATAGACCTAATGCATAATAATCTCCATCAGAGTATTTTTAATACATTGTGTCATCTGTATAATAGAAATCATGCAGATGGAACTGCTGTAACCATAAAGTTAAGAGAACCGAACATTATTAATTTATAGTATTTAATTTTTTTTTCTTACTGTGATCAGTATAAGAACTACTTTATGATAATCAAGTTTATCGTCATTCTAAATGGCTGCCTCACAAATGTATTTTACTTCATTTATGGCCATTATTAAAATAAAAATCTATTGCTAGGATTTATTAAATTGATGCTTATGCCCTGCAGTTACCGTCTAGTCTACTTCTTTATTTAATTTATTTTAAAGCAGAGCAGTTATTGGTCAAAAGTTCTTGCATTTCACATAAAAATTCCCATAACATAAAAAGATCAGGACGGACCGTCTGTACCGTGGGAAATTGTGTGCGCTTATCATATACCAGCATCTTTTTCTCCAAATATTAACCTGCCAAACTGCTTATTTCAATTTATGCTTTAAGTCCAAGTAAACACCCCAAAGCGCTGTGTGGAGATGAGACGACAGAGTTGTCTGACAGAGAAAAGTTTAATAATGTTCAGTGTTCTTTTAACCTCGCTCTGAGCATGTCTCCGTCTGAGTAATCCAACAGCAGCTCGACGGAAACAGGAAGCAGCGCTCAAAGCTTACCGATTCGTGACTGTAGACTGTTCTAAAATGCCTAGGAAAAAAAACAAAAAACTTTTAGCCCCTTAAGGTCAGAAGAATCTAACCAGACTGCCGCTAGACATGACCAAAATAAGAAGCAACAGCACAACATTATTGGTTCCACTCTGGTATTCACAAAATGTTGGTTTTGTTGAAGTAAATGGGGACATAAATGATATTTTATGTCCTCAAAGCAAACTGTCCATCCCAGAATATTTATGAATGCCTGTCAGTTCCTTTTTTTGGCCTTTGAACTGGAAAAGGTCAAGTTTACATGACACATGGTCATCTGAGATGGCGGTGAAATGTTATTTTTGCTATTTACTGTGACTGGAGAACATTGCTAGACAAAAAGTTATAAAAAATAATAACGCTTTTCATCTTATGACGCATTGCCTTCTCAACCATCGTAACGTGCAATTCACAAACTGCACGATTGCATTAAATTTACAGCCTTCAATGACTCTAAAGACGAATGGCTCCCATCTCGTAATCCAGATTTGTTCGTAAAAGCAAAGTGTTTTCATTCTAAACAATCTACATTCAGAGCTCATGTCAGCTTATTAGCCTTCAGAAATCCCAGAGAGTAATGTAATATTACACTCGCTTGCTGCTGGATCACCAGTGGAACAGAGAGTAACTAATTCTTCCAGAACCCTGCGCTTTATTAACAACCAGCAATAAAGTATATAAACTGCACTATTAGACTTTATAATGTATTTCATAGTCCTCAAGGGTCATTCCAGCCAATCGGATCGCAGACTGAATGGGCACTGCCCCATGGCTGCTTCCTGGCACGACGCAACCGCTGAACAACACAGAGGATATAACCGTGCCTACTGGAATGATTTCTGCTCTCCGCTAATGAAGGAATAAATGTTTGCGCGTTTGTTTTCAGCCACTTGAATGAAGCCAGTGCTCGATTGGATGGCTGACGTGCCCAGACTTGTAAAACCGAAGGTCTGAGGGCTGGCAGGAAATCGTCTTATGAATCTGTCTACATTCACTATGTCCTCTGTATAAATTAAAGGCTTGGTTTGTGCGGCCAGATTGTGTTTGTACCGAGAATCTGCTGTAATCTTTGTGGTATTTCTCGATATAAAAGAATAATACTTATTCTAATAAAAGACCCACCAGGGAACTTGGCACCAGTTTTGGTACTATCCATATTTATGTTCTACTAAACAGGCAAGTGAATTGGGCGGAGTTGAAATACAGCTGGACCAGCAGGGTGTTGATGGCCATCCGTCACCTTTAACACTGAATCAACAGTGGATACAAAGGGTCACGGCCATCGTGAGGGGAACCTGGGGCCCTCGTGTCCGCTTTAAGCAGAGCGGATTTTTCTTTGATGAAGCAAACGAGCACGAGGCCAAGAACAGCAAGTGCCACTGTTGAAATGTAAATCAAAAAGCCACCCGCGAGCAGTCACACGCGCTGAGAAGTCTGGAGACGCAGTTGCTGCCGTCTGAAAATGCATGAGTAATTCAGCCCATGTAGATGTGCGGTTAGCTGTGGCACGTCCCCCTGGCACCGGCCGACAGCGAGTAGCCCCTTCATCTCAGTACGGAGTCAGGGAGACAGAGAGAGTACAGGCAAAACAATCAGATCCATTTCACACGAGGTAGGAATTCAACCCCTATATCAAAAAGCAAGAGAGGGGGAAAAAAAGATTGGAGAGTGTGGGCGCATTTTTATGAGTGATTCTCAAGACATGGTCCAAGCTAAAAATACATTTTATGATGACATATCAGAGCCAATTCTGTTTTTCCTCCGTTTAAGCTCAGGTCCAGAGCACATTTCCTCTGGTATTCCAGCGATATTTCGACACTTATTCAAAGCAGATCATATTTTTTTAACAGAATTATTGGTTTGAGGGTTGAGCTGGCAGGGAGAAGGATGAAGGATGTTTCTTTGACTTAGTATTACACGTCCCACACGCATAAATAAAACCAAACTGGACAAGGGCTATGACATCACAGGTGCCATAAAAAAGCTGTTGTTTTAATCCGAATAACAAATAAAGGTTGCCGACGTCTAAATGTTTTACCTCTGGACTGATTAAGTACGTTGAGGTTTTACAGATTATTTGAAAAAGTATGACAGAGCGATCCCAAACCATAACGATGGAGCGTCACATGCTGTAATCTTCTGAAACCACAAGAGCGTCTTTCATCAAACGCTGCCTGATTAGATTATAAAATGTTTTTCTGCAGATTATGCCTCACCGACCGCATCTTTTTTTCTCTAAAATAAGCTCATAACTCCCATCTAAATTATACTGCATCAACACTCTAAAAGCTCCTCCAGAGACCTGTTGGGGAGAAATGATTCAGTGGCTTCAATTACAGCAAGCTGGCTCTCAAAGCTTTGCTGACTGACGCTGAAAAACGCTCACTTTTTAAAAGGTTTGCTCGGTGATGTCACTGACCAGGATGAAATAGCACTGCGCGTTGATCATGAGAATACTCTGAATCAATGGAACAAGCTGCAAACATTACAGTTTCCCCACACAATCAATTCATCCATGCCTCATACTGATGTCATAGGAGTTCCCCAAAAGACGTGGGCCACAGTCGAGGAGGATGTGTGGGAGTGAGAGCACAACTCCACTGAGATCAAGTGTGTGTAGGTGTGAGAGAGAAAGTCCAAAGACAAGAGAAAAGAACGGAAAACGCTCTGGGGAAAGCAGGTAATTGTGCAGTCTAAAAAAATCCACAGCAGTTTAGTGGTGATGCAACCACCAACATCAACTTTCTTTTTACTCAAGTGCAGTCAGCCACAGCATGAAAACAAAGTGGACAACACATGTTTACGGAAACCAATTTAAATCTTTTTTTTGTATATAAAGCATTCTGACTGAATCTGACAAATGAATCTGTGGGTTTTTAATAAGTTTTAATAACCTACCATGCCAACACCACACCACACATCTTGAGGAATTCAACTTATGGGCACAAATGACACATTTTACAGAGTGACCATGCGGTCCTGAGTTTGTATTTGTGTGTGGGAGTAGACGCATTGGCATAGAAACTTGAAACACTATAGCAATGATTCCCTTTGGAATCAATTACTCATTTTTTCATGAGCTGAATCAACACTTCAACGTGGGAGTTTGTCTTAAGTATTACCTTGTGCTCAACCAGAGACGGCAACTGATAATGATAATCTCATATGATGAAAAATGACCTTGACGTTATTTTAAGGAACTTAATGGAACGACTTCAGAATGTTCAATTTAGTATCATTCATTAATATGGTTAAACACTAAAAGAATATTAACCAAAAATAACTTAATTAGATGTGTTATAAAGATTGTGTCCCATCAGACTAGCTGCATTTTTAAAATGTTCATCATGTGCATGTGTGAAGTTGCCAACTAACACTTTTAGTGGCCATAAATGATCTTGCTGAATTGTAAAGCATGAATATACGAACCATTACATTAAATCTTAGAAACAGAAATGTAAGTACTGCAAGTCATCAGATTTTAGTAGAAAGTTCGTCATATGACACGTGACATCAACTTTTGTTTTAAGCCTGTTTATTATAGTTGGTACGGCTCATGACTTTTGCTGAAAAACTAATGCACTTTAGCCATTTTTTATTCTATAGCAAATTAAACACACACACGCACGCACACACGCACGCACGCACGCACGCACACATATGAGCTTTTAATACTCAAAAATATAACAACATTTATAGTGACTGCTTAATATTGTCATTTGTTTTTAATATTTTAATTACAGGATGGAATAAATGTGTTATTTTACTTTTAAAAACAAATTCATTGTTACACTGAATGATGATGCAACATTCTTTCACACATATTTAGACTTCTTTCCACAAAAGTTATCTGCAAAAATAAAGTCGATGTTTTATTTGAATTTTAAAAATGACTACTTGAATTATTAGCAGTCCGCTTAATATGATATGGACCGTAAAAATGTATATTATAATCTGACTACTACTTTCTGCATACAGAAAACAAACCTTTATAATTGAACTCAGAAAAGTGACTGCAGCACAGCTTTTCTACCAAGTCTCTGCAAGTATAATAGCTGACAAAAAAAGAAAATGCTTCTTCAGAAAAAATAATTATTCATTTTTATAGGCTATTACATACAAACAAGCACCTGATCGATTACTATCGTTTATCCAAAATACAAAAACAACAGATTTTTACAAATTGATGCAATCATTTACTCTAATACTTGCAACAACAAAAAAAGCTACAATATCAGTAACATCCTCTCTGAAATATGTCAGCAAGAACACAAAAAACACTACATGCTCAAACTATTTCACCTATTCCTTTCCAGCTATTTAATAGCACGCTCAAAGAGGCATGCTTAAAAAATTAGTGTTCCCTTCTGTCAAATACATGTGATAGACACTCTATCTAGATGGGGGCGAGTTGTGGAACCACGTCCCATAAATGCTGAGACACATTCGAAAAACATTTGGTTTGAATTTGTCAGGCAAACATCATAATCAAATCCTTTTGGCGACAAGGTATGATTACTTGTGCAAGTCAAATTTGTATAATCATAAGCTGGAGTATGTGGTTAACTGTGCCGGCCTCTGCAAGCCCACGCCACTGTAGCAACGTCTAAACAAAGTGACCACCCTAAAGTCCAATACAAGAGAGCCATGTTTCTGAGCGGTGCATGTCCACTGACTTTCAATAGGAGCTTTATGCATATTTAAGCACACATACGAACATACAGAGGATCAATAGAATGTGTGCTCATTCTGCAACAAAAAAATCTGAAGCTGCAAGTATTAAGATGCGTTTATGACTATGAATGAAGCTACTGTACACTTTGTAGGCTATACAGTGGTCTGCCAGTGCAATAGCATGATTTCATTTAATCCGCCTATTAATTATAATCCTATTAAATATTCACCCTCATGTTGGGATAACTGGATTTGCTTACTTGTATCTGAGAAACACAGAAGGAGATGATAGACTGAATGGCAGCTTTAGTCACCATTCACTTTCACTGTATGGAAAAACATGCTATATGATAGTGAATGGTGACTGAATCTGTAAATTCCCAAGATTTGCTTTCTTGTTCCACAGTTGCGAGAAAGTCAAGTTTGGAACTGTGTGTAGGTCAGAATTAGGACAAGAATTTAATGTGTGATTGAATTATTCATTTAAGAATGTAGTTATTAATTAAGCTTTGTCAGATGTAAAAAAAAAAAAAATCGTATGTCGTTTAAATAGTCTAATTTTGACAATCTGAAATCTGCCTTTTTTGTTGGCCTATTTAGTATTTATAAAGGTTACATTTCTATTCGCGATACATAAACGCACTTTTAAAAACAGGATAACCTCCGTCAATAATGAATTGTGTCAATATACACTATACTCGTGTCGGTGTCTGTTTAAAACAGGTGATGTAATGGAAAGTGAACAAACTTTCCTAATTTAAGTGCATTTTTTCGCCACATGACAAAATCAGTGGTTCATCTAAACTGACTACGGCAAACTTCAATTTCTGTGGTTGATTGCATTGCTAATGATTAAAGGAATACATTCCTACATAATTAATTAATTATTAACATATATTTGGGGTTTTTATTGTTTGTTTATTACATGCATGTGTCTTTACAATATATTCAAGCCATTAAAAGCATGCAAAAAATAAATGGCTTTTTTTTTCTTGTGCACATTGACATTTGGCATCTGTTCAATTAAGTTACGGAAGCCACAAAAAACCTTTTGATAATCTTAATTATTTTAACGCGAATTATTTTTATTGCTGTTTTAGATTTGCATTCTTAATAGCCTAATTATGCTTAGGCAAGAATGATGTTTATCCATAACCCAAATTAAGCCTATAAAATCCAAATACACTCATGTATACACATATTCAAATATAGGCTATCCGTAAAAGTCGATTAAATACATCTGTAAAGAGAAAAGCCTGGCGGTACATACCCTCTCCAGGTGACATGGTGAAGCAGTGCAGTTTGGCGGTGTGGTGCGCGTGAAGTTTGAAATCTTCGGACCCGCAGCGCATCTGTATCGAGGCGGGATTCGAGCCACAGCCGTCAGCAGGAACGCGTTTCGCGCAGATGTCTGCTTTACTGCTGAACATGGAGAAAGTGAGCTCGGTGAAATCTGTCTGATGACTGACCATCCCAAAGAGAGCTGCAGATTTCTGCATCTGGACCTCTGATTTCCAAGTGTGCATGTCCCGTACTATGATAGTCCTTATCGTTTCTTTTACCTGTGGAGGAATGAAGGATCACGCCATGAACAAACTCTTATATCAGTGCTCTGAAGCAACATCAAAAACATATCTCCAAATGTACAGTAACACACAATGAATAATTAAATGTCAGCATAACTTGTGGTAGATTTTTTTAAATATAGCTACCTATTTAAACCCTCCAAAGCAAGAAAGAGAGGATATTTTGATTGTATGATGATGACTCTCAACTTCTGCGTCCAACAGGCTGTTAAATGTGTTCTTACCGACCGCATCCTCTCTCCCGTTTCAGCTGCAATTTTATGAGTTTTCTATAGCATCAATTCTGAAAACCAAAACATGCGTCCGCGCTTTGATTGACAGCTCGACCTTCCAATGAATATACAGGGCTGAAAGGGGGAGGGACCAGTCGGAAAGTAACTGTATGCGATGTGAGTGATGAAACTGATCTCGAGCCATTTCAAATTGGGAATAATAATTTGCATGTCACTAAAACCGAGCTTTACAACTTAGTAAAACAATATATGATATAGCCTACATGGTATTAATCTCCACACAAAAACACATAATAAAAGATATCATGTTTTGGACAAAACAAACGCACCACATATCAATAAATATTCAATGACCAAATTACCTGGAGGTCGACATGTGGCAGAAACGTACATCATACTTTTTATTTTTATGAAAGAAAAAGACAAGACTCGCAGAGAGCAGTGGTATAAAAATAGACAGTTGTGAAATATGCACAAAAAAAGTTGTTCTCAAACATACCAACAGTGACATCTTATGGACATTTTTAGAAACTAGAACTGTCAGGTCCGAGGGTCTGATATGAATATGCGTCCTGGGGAAATGACTGACAGGAGCTTCAACATGGACATTTGCAGGATCGCAACGCACACCATCAACACAGCTGATATATAAACAAAAAGATTTCTCAGCGCAAATCCCACTGTGGACCCGATCGTGAGAGATTTGCGAGTGCACGCGTCGTGCTGTAAACACTACAC
>CAIGQW010000259.1:4281493-4298258 GCA_903798125.1 Danio choprae
GACACATTAATTACCCCTGAAGCACTTTTTGTTTGATTTTTGATCTCTATTTATTCCATTGCAGTATATGAATAATAAACAACTATGTGATAGTCTTATGACTATTTTGGACTCTTGTCACATGTATTTGGCAGTCAGGATTGTGTTGTTTTGACAGCCAAAAGTGGTGCACGACGTCAGAAGATGAAGCCATGTGGCCACTGTCCATAACACAGATTAGACTCAAGAAATAAAGGTTAGGACTGTTGAGTCATTGTCATAATGAAGTTTTTCACAGTGCTCAACTCTGGGTTAGAGTTGTTTTAAATAACCATTTTATCCTTGGGTGAAGTAATATTTCATACTTCTAATATAGCAGAGGTGTTAGCCCTGCTCTTTAACTAGAGTTATGAAACCTACAGATAACATCTTCAGTGACAAACTTGCACTGTGAAATGTTGTTGTTACAAAGTTCAGGTTTTTTGCTCAACTGAAGATAAAAAAAAAGATGATTTTACAGCACAAACAGTCCATTTACGAGGATGTGCAAATGCTAGAGCCTTTACGTAAACAGGTACCCTGTGTTTGGCGTATCAATGACACTTTGCCACAAATATACTAATGAGTAAGGTTTATGATTGCAGTTTGAAACCTCAGTGCATGAATATCCAGAATTAACTGGTTATCCAGAGTATAAATTATGACCAGTGTCAAACATAAAAGCAAAACCACAAATTCAACATGGTTTAATCCTGGTGTTTGTAGCAAAACTGTGGTTATACAAATGGTAATTAACACATACACAAATGTGTATTTTAAAGAATGCTCGTAGCTGGCACCCATTGACTTCCATAGTAATTGTTTTCCTACTATGGAAGTAAATTTGTGCCTTCCAGCAGCAACCCATCACTGGGAAACATCCATACACAGCCATTCACTCTCATACACTATGGACAATTTAGCCTACCCAATTCACCTAGAGTGCATGTCTTTGGACTTGTGGGGGAAACCGGAGCACCTGGAGGAAACCCACGCAAACACGGGGGCTTCAAAATTGTTGGGGTCAATTGGGGAGTAAGAATGGTTTTGAACCAATGATTATTTGCATGTTTTAAAAAAATTAAAAATGTACAAGCTGCGCAGTGGAAATACAAAAATGCTAATATGATTTAAGAGCTGCTGAAGAAAAATGTTGTGCCAACAACCCTCTAATCGCTGTTCACGATCACTGAATATTTGAGGAGTCAAAACAAATGTGACACTCACCATCTCCAGTTTCCAGCCGCTCGGGCAGACCTGTAGGGCTCTCATCAAGCACTTGTTGCACTCTTTCTGCCCATTTGAGCCATGCCCACTGCTGGACATTTTACAAAGCAAAGCGGAAAAAAGTCAAGTGAAAACAGACAGAAAGGCTTGAGACAATTTAGGAACAACTTTATCATACACCGAAACTGGTTCACTGATTCAAAGAGAATGATTTACATGGAAATCAAATGGCTGGATCTTGGCCCTCTGGAGAGATGCTACCCTAAAGAAGTCGGGGAACATCAACAGCTTTACATCATTTTCCAAAGTTAAAATCACTTCACATTGAACTTTCCCTTTTCTCTTTAAAAAAAGCAATAAGCTGGAAACTGAAGTTAGGCTGAAACTCTGCTTACCTGTTTGAATTAGTATGAAAAACATTTAAAAAAAAAGAAAAAAATAAAGGAGCCAAATAATTTAGTAGTCAATATACAAACAAGCCTATTCAGCCCACAGTTAAAAGTATGATGCACAAGCTAACAAAAGCAGTGCAAAACAACTACTAAAATGTAAAACAATGACCAAATGTCTGTATAAATAGAATAAGTTACCATTCTAACTGTTTTATGACTTTGTCTGATGTTGCTCAAATGAAACCTAACACACACACACAAAAAAAACCAAACACTGGAGTCTGGCTTACCAAGGCGATGTCCTTTTGAGAACATGCCCTTGAAGCAATATCAAACCATTTCAGAGCTAAAACAAGAGGCACATGGCAGGGAATTACATTTATAAAAGAAGAAAAAACATGATATGGGTAATCTTTAACCATCACAAATTCATAATGACAATTAAAACGCAACAGCGGCCTAACATTTTGCAGAGAGACGCATCCAGGCGCGATTAATCCAGTCATCTGCCCAAAGAGCTCTGAGAAGGTCTCGTAGGTAGTATGTTTGTCAGGGTCAGCATCTGAGAGGATCGACGTATCATTCAGTCTTTGACCAAAGATTGAGACAGCAGTTACATTTCAGAAGAAAAAACAAGAAAAACCTGAAATCAGTGCAGAAAAACAAAAACGTAAAGTCATATTCAGGATGGGACCCGTCAATGCAGTTATTCCTTAAAAGCAGCTGCTTAATAATGCTTGAAGACAAAACAAAAATGACAGTGTATGAGCGAAATACAACTGTGAGTCTTCCCGTATTCAGAAAAGACTGGACTCTCTCACCACTTGATGGAGAAAAATCAAAACAGGTCATCGAAAGGCAATAAAATATTCACAGAATTCAAGGCCACGTATGAGAGTTCAGTTTCAAAAAGTCGGAGGAAGTTTGGTACGTGTAAACCATGCTGAAGTTGGATGTCGGATTTCGAGAGAGTGAACTGCGGCTATTCCTCTTCGGCACAAAATGTACACACATCCAGAAATGATGTCAGCGGTAACCATACTTCGCTTCTTAATGAGAGATGGCCTCAGAGAGGGAACAAGAAAACTAAATCCGGGAGCATTGAGTCACATTTAGATCTTCTGATCTTGGAGAGGAGAAAAGGTTTGCTAGCCACTTAAAAAAAAAAAAAAAAAAAAAGTAACAACAAAAATGATTTTGATATTGCATGAGACCACTTGTGAGGACGCAGGTCAGTCCCACCCAATTCCATTTCCTGTACATGTACTCTGTCTGTGTCATTGATGGCCAACTGTGAGTTTCCAAAACAGAGCAAACAGACTGGCATCAGACGCTCATGGTCATGGAAGGAGAGTACTGCTGTAAAGACAAAACAAAAAAGTTAAAACTGGAAGTTAAATCAGCTCACACGTGCATTTTAAAGAGTCCTAAAGGATGAAGTATATGACCCTATAAATGTAGGATCAGAGCTGGGAAGATTACTTTGAAAATGTATGTAAAATACATGCTTTAAAAAGTAATTTGTAATGTATTTTGTTAGATTACTCAGTCTTAGTAACCTAACCTTAATACTTTAGAATATGTTGAAATACTAAATACTGCTGCTGTTTTATCCTGCATTTCAAGCTTGAAAACAAATCCAAACATATCCCAAAAGTATCCAACTGGCACAGTTCTGCAAGTTATACAATAGATTTGTTTAATGATTGGACTAAACTTAAAAGATTACTCTACTGAAAACCCTCTTTAGCGAATGGCACAAAGGAATTGCAAGTCAAAATTGACAGGGAAGCAAGCAGAGAGGGAAGTAAAGGCATAAAAGAATTGCTTCATCAAAACTGACAGACAAAGCAAATAAATGTTACAGTTCAATGTCATTTAAGGAGCACAATTCACTAACGATGCTTCAGGAAAACACACCCCAGTTCGGTCCAGTTTGTGAACCATTCATAATGGTTTCGGTAAACAAAATAAATGATTAATTTAAGATGGACTCAAAAGAATGATTTGTTTACAAAGAAACAGATTATGAACTCGCATTACAGCACCAACATTTTAAATGAATAAAGACTTCACGTTTATCTGTAAAGCACACAAAGATACTGTTTGACTTCAGAAACTTTTATTTAATCTATGATTCATATGGATCTGTTAATTAATGCACAGCGATGAATTGCTAAATGAACAGACTGCACTAAGTATTTATTAAACAGTGAATAGGATGCCTTATTGTTTAAAATACCCATGTTTGCTTGGATATTAAAAGAAGAAATTACAGTAAAACTCAATGAAATTGAATTTGTAATCTAAAATTGGTAATCTAATATGCAACTGTAATTTGATTACAACAATTTAAAATCTAATTATAACAAAATACAGTTACTTAATATATTGTCATTTAAATATGCAACACTGTTACATGCAGCTCATTACACCCCAGCCCTGTGTAGGTTCAGCAACCATTTGGCATTATGTCTAAATTATTGATTTGGAACCAGTATCATAAAAAAAAAACCTACATGTTTCCCAATCTTACTATATAATGCAAACCAATCTGAGACTTTAATGTTTCATTAAAACTACTTATAATTATTCATTAAAAATAATTATATATATATTTTTTCATAGCAACTTGTCCCTAACGTCACACTGCCTAGCCACATCCTGCAATCTTATAATGGTCTGAAATCCTGCTAGCATCAATTATGTTCCATTTTTGAATGTTCCAGCATACATCCTTTTGAGAACCAAAATATATGTAATGCATGCGAGTTGCTAGCATTTTCCAAACCGCACTTTAATCTGTTATCTATAAAGCCCAGTCAAGGTGAATGAATCTTACATTCTCATTCTGGAAGGAGTGAAGGTAGCTGCCTCCTACATCTTCATCTCTGGGGGTCCCGGGGGGATTGCTCATGCCACTCATGTTGTTGGGAGAGTTCTGATGAGGAGATGTAAAACTTAGTTGGCACGTTCTCATATAGCTTGTTAAACTACATATTTGTAGCCCAGTTTTAGATTTCTCTTAAAAAAACCAATGAGATTTTACCATTGAACTCTTGTAGAAAATAGGCCTTGTCATCAATAAATGGTACTTAAAACATTCCCCATCCCATCTGCAGTCCTATTTTAGTCCAACTTTTTCAAAACTAATAAAAGGTTTAAAATTAATTTACAAGCAGAACATTGCGGATTCTTTTTTTAAGTGTTATAATAAAACTATACAATGCAAAGATCTGTGTGATGCAAACGGAAGTGCAAAAACGCACTCATTTCTGGCTTTTAGGACTCATTCCTGCAGAAAGCAGTAGTTCAACCCAAAAAAGGAACATTTCCTCACACAAGAGGTTCTAAACTTTTATAAAAATGCTTCTTCCGTTGAGCACAAAACAAGATATTGTAAACAATGTTGGAAAAAAGCAGCTATTCACCTACATAGTAGATACAAAAAAAAAACTATGCTATGGAAGTCAGTGTCTGTTTTGTTCCAACATTCTTCAGGATATCTTCCATTGGGTTCAGCAAAAGAAACCCAAACAGATTTGAAACAAGTTGATGAGTAAATGATGACAGAATACTCATTTTTTGGGTGAACTATCCCTTTAAATAGTCTTTTACAGCAGGTTTTCAAGTATGTTTCAAAGTCACCAGAATATAATCAAAGTCTTAAAATTATAAAATCACCTTTGGAAGTCCATCCAGGTCTCCTGAACCTACAAAGAGAAAAGACACAAAATTATTTACAATTACTCTCAATTGGATAAGATTTTCCTTTGTTAAATTACAAATAGAAGCATGTGCATTTACCTCCATTCATATGCATCGGGTCCATTCCTGCCATGGCCCCTAGAGGGCCCTCAGAGCCTGGGCCAATGGGAAACTGAACAAAACCAGAGAGACATAATACATTTAAAAAAAAACTGAGTGCTGTCATCAGACAGTAATGATGAAAAAGGGTAACATGAACACAGCCAGAGGCACTTCTGCTGCATTAATGTACTATAGCAGGCAATTACGGAACAGAGTGCCTGTGAGAAATGAGTCAGCAGGTCTGTCTCTTACGTTGTTGCGACCTCCACCTCCCGAGTTTATCATGGTGTACAGGTTTTCACTGGAGTTGTTGGAGTCTGAGGGTGAGAAATGTTTAATTAATGTGACCGAGGTTTCTGCATGATCAGTTCAACGATCAATAGTGTGCTTCAAGCGAACCCTGTGTGAAATCTCACATCTTTGCAAATCAGAAATGAACTAAATTCAGTTATTGAAGCTTATGAAAGACAGGTTGTGTGGCAAATGCACCTGCTGGACTGGGGACAATCCCAGGTGTTCCTGGCGGACCCCCTCCTTGTGGACCCTGGAGAAAAAAACGGATTATTCATGAGATTCATTTCTTCAAAGTCTTTATATGTTATTAAAGCAATATAAAGTGTAATAGCATAAGGAACTATTTTCTTACTCCATATGCTCCGGGAGATGGTGATGAATATGGCATCTACAAAAATAAATAAATAAAAGTTGTTATTGTATTTTATAATTATAATAACAATAATAATAATAATAATAATAATAATAATAACAACAACAACAACAATAATCTGAGTAATAACAGTTAAAATACTTTAGAGGTAGTTCACCCAAAAATGTATGTTTACTTGACCCTTAAAGGCCTGTATGAGTATCTTTCTTCTGATGAACACAAGAGAAGATTTAGAAAATAATGGTAAGCAAGAAAATCACAATGTATCCATGTTTTGTCCTACTATGAAAATCAATGGCTACTGTGAATTGTCTGGTTACCAACATGCTTCAAAATATCTTCTTTTGTGTTCAACAGAATGAAGAAACTTAGGTTTGGAACCACTTGAGGGTCAGTAAAGTGAGAGAATATTTTCATTTTTGGCCGAATTAAACCTATAAAAATAGTTGAACCATTTAAAATACATGCACTCACATTGTTGGCATTTGGATTTGGCCATGGTGGTCTGCCATTTCCAGGCCCCCTGCAAACACACAAAAAATTGTTACTAAATTGTTTTATATTCACTAAGTCTGCATTTATTTGATACAGTAAAATTCATATTCACGTCATATTTTAACGTTTTACTAATTTGTGATATATTTTTATTGTTTAAATAATTTTATTATTATTTTAGTTTCATGGTTTTAACTTAAATAATTCTGCCCCAAACATCTAAATGGTTGTCTTTCTCGTCACAAGAGCTCTTACATGTTCACTCCTGGCATCCCAGGACCCATTGAGTTGTGTGGTGGTCTCATCCCTCCTCCAAAACCCTGGGGTCCGGGGCCCATGGGACCCATTCCTCTAGGAACATTCATCCTCTGCATTGGCCCTTGATATGGGGACAAGACAAACCAGTTTATGCCATCCTGATGCTTTAAAATACATTTAAAAACTGACAAAAGCCATAAGCAATGAAGGCTCACCCTGTAGTCTAGGATCCATGTTGGGGAGCATTGGCTGGGCGGCTGGAACTCCACCTGGGGGCTGGAAAAGTGTTGAGACACACAGATTAGGGATACCAACAATTAAATGATAGATTAATTATGAATAATCCTTTAAAATCGATCCACTTTATTGATAGCCGATTAAGCATAGGCTTCATTAGTTTTGAGGTGTAGATGGCTTGTGTATGGTAGATGTGAAAAAAAATTAGGCAAACACATAAGGGTTTATTAAAAACTGTACACTACTTTGCTTGGAGAAACAGAACAGAGCATCAGTTTACCACGAGGGATTGTTTTGTGCTGGACAGCATTATCAGATCATTAATTATCCAAACTATATTACAAAACCATCCAACTTAACTGGCTTATGAACAAGAATCAATGATCAAAGAGGGCTAATAACTAAAAGGCATAAGCCATTCATGAGTAAATGCTGGCATTTTCACATTCTCCAGATTTCACTTAATATGCACAAAACCTTATGCACATTTAGGAAGAAAATAACACACTTACAGGGACAAAGTATTTGCTCGCATGAATGCACACATGCACCAGCTATCAGTGTGTATACTTTTAAAATGGTGCTATTGACCAACTGCGTTGGTTCTATTTAATTATCAATCATTGATTCTTTCTACAATCCTTCTAACATTTATCACAGTAAAAAAAAAAAAAAGTGTTTAAAGTGCCATTTGGACATTCTTTCATGATGGGAACAACATGCCACCGAAACAGATATATCTTGCATTATTAAGGCAAATAATTTATTGATTAATTGAAAGATCATTTAAAAGATGGCCACCAGCTATGTTTCCATCTAAATATGCAAACTAGACATGAGCAAATCTAGAATATGTTATGAAACATTTGCAAACAAAGTACTGTTTCCATCCAAGGAGTCAAAGAGAACAAAATCCTCACTTCCTGATAAACTGGTGCCAGATATCAAAAAAAAAGAAAACGAAATTAGGAGAAGTCGCTGTGGGCCTTTTTTCTTATATAATAAAAAGCAATGAGTCTTTGATGATGGACTTTGGCTAAGGGTTTTTTGGAATGACCAAAATAACATTTCAGATGTTGTGCAATGTGGTCGATCTGCTGGTTTGTCCATTAATGGTGTCCAATCGCGCCCATCACATGATCTGTTAAACATATGACTTTTTTTGAGGCATATGCTGGAATTTATTTAGGTAAAGAAGGATCAATAAAGTGGGCTAATAACTAATTGCACCAAACCATTCTTTTGATAATTGATTAGATGGACGATTATGCTTTTGATGAATCGGATAAGAAGTAAACTCTTTTTACTTTGACGTTTTGCTTAATATAACTATTTAAATCAGGGTATTCTTTATGTATAAAAGTATACTTTAAAAATGCAAAAGCCATAAATAGTTTATTGATCTTTAATTTTGCCAATTTAAACTTTAAATGAGAAACAAAGTTTGTTTTTGAACAGTAAAACTTCTCTAAATATCCAAAATATAAATAAACCAAAAAGCAAAACAAGTGTTGTACTCCTATAATATTCACTTTATGAAATTAGGACAAACATACTGACAATAAGATATTAAGCAGCAGAATTGGTTGAAATATCAAAATTATAATTAATAAATAAAACAACAAATATTTATTTTGTAAACAGAGGTAGAAATCATAAGAACGGGTAAAATTTCACTGCTCAGTGCACAAATGTAAAGTTATTAGCATTTGCTGAAGACCACAACATTAACTAATTGTAATATTCTACTGCTGTTGTCTGCTGCTTTAAAATATGTGTCTAAATTAGATAAACATGGTAAATAAGAAGGAAAAAATGTTTATGAACTCACCTGGTTGCCCATTCTGATGGGGGGTCTTGGTCCTCCCCCAAAGCGAGGGGACATGAACGGCTGCAACACAAAGCAGAAAACAGTAACACTTGGCATTTTGCCTGAATATAATGAAGTCGCAACCAAACAAATTAAGCCTGCAAGAACGCGGCTCAGCAGAGCAGGCCAACGGTAGCACAGCGAGACTGAAACCACACATAGGGCAGAATATCTCAAACCAAATAGACGGGAGCCGCTACCTGGCCGTGGGGTCCCATCATGCTGTTAGGGGGGGGAGGAGCGTGAGGGGACGCCTGCGAGCCTGGAGGGCCCTAAGAGAGCACACAGGAGCAAGAGACCAAGCCATGGAAATGTAGCCAGTGATGGAGAGACAGAGACAGAAGAAAAACAGAGAGAGTCATTAGGCTATTTTAAGAGCTGGAAAGAGAACAACACCACAGAATGCACAGAGGATCATAAGCGACTGGCGGATGAACAGCTAAACTCGCACTGAAAGCGCAAAGCATTGTGGAGATGTTCGTCAAACAAATGAATAAGCAAGTGGGGTCAACAAGAGCGCCGTTTATATGGAGAACACAATTTGCATTTAAAGAGTAAAACACAAGCATCTGTAATTAAACAAAGCAAACACTTGACTAGTCAGTTGTCTGATGTCCTATTCTTTTGCTCAACGTTGCATAAAATAAAAGCAATTATATTCGCTTCTGGTCAATCTTTGCACGTACTGAAGAAGTTCTCACGAATGCTGGAAGTTTGTTGGCTGCTTTTACTGCATGCATCCTAGATCATCATTAATAATTATTTATATATTCAACATATGCATATTTAAAACTTAATATACAGGTTAAGTCATTTATAATTATTTTTATACATATACACATTTATGATTTGAACTGCAAAAACTTGAATACATATGCAAGTATTCAATAACAGTGGTATTAATAATAATAATAATAATAATAATAATAATAATAATAATAATAATACTTTTACAATCAAATTAAATGAATGCATGCACATGAGCAAAGGCAATTTACATATAATTACAACTGCACACAAAGTTAAAAATATACTACAACTAATAAAGTAATACTTTACACAATTATTCTAAACATTATAAAAAAAACTATTAAATTAAAATGTTAAAAAAGTATACATGCAACATATTTAAACTATTTGTTTTTTGTTTGTTTATTTATTGCCACATCAGAAACTTAATGATATTTCATGGCAAGACATTGCATAATAATACGTAATGCTTTAATGTCATATTTTAAGAGTTGATACAAAATAAATATAAATTTAAAAAAATGTACATTAAAAACATTAGCAACATACAACTATATAGATATAATATTGACAGTACTAATTGCAGTAATAATATTTTTAAAATCAAACTGCATGCACATAAGCATAGACCAGTGGTTGCCAACTCGATCGCGATAGACTCTCCTGGCAGAATAAGTACAAGAAATGCATCTCGAGTGATGTAGGTCTATCTCATGTTATTTTTCATGATCCAACTGCTGCTTTTTACCTTCACTGTGGTTAACTGCCACAATGCCGATATACAGCTCTTCATATGAGGCTCAAAGTAATAAGGGCCCATTCACATACTGTGTCTTTTGCGCCCTCAATTTTGTCATTTCAAATGGAGATGCACGGCTTGCACACGCAAATAGAGATGGCTTGCACACGCTCATGTTTCCCAGACAGGCCTACAGTGCAGCGAGTTAAAAAACCCACAACTATTTTTGATTAAACTGTGAAAAAGCAAGACATAATGTGCGTGCAAAACTCTTACTGCTAATAGAAAACAGATTTTAAAAAGTGCCTATCACCTCAAACAATGCGTTCGGTGTGATCGGGTTCTAAGTTCCCACAATATCAAGCTGCAAGCAGTAGTTTGCCTTCTTTTAACATTCTGAATTGACAAAACAGCAGTTACAATTGCTGAATTATACTGTACTGTTTTAGAATATTTATTATTCTTGCTTAGTTACTATTATACTTATTTATTTTTTTCTAAATTACTACAGCTCATTTATAAAATGCTAATGTAGTACCTGCAAAAGTATAATGAAAAATCATTTTACCAATTTATTTATTATTTTAAACAGGTACTTCATATGATCTGATTACTGCTAATGTCACAGTGCATTGTCACCCAAATTTTCACCCCCTCCAAATGTCATCCAGGTGCATTCTCACAGATTTTTTTGGTTGCAATAATTGCAAAAAATTGTAATTATGCTAAACTAGCGCTTTTTACATAATTAAAAAATGTTAAATTAAAGGTCTCAATCTAAATATACATAGATTCATTTTTCTCTCAGTTTTGATGGGTAGATCTTGCCTTTCCACAAGGGCAAGGTTAGGGATCTTGGGCTGAAGAAAACGTTGGTGACCACTGGCATAGACTTTTTCTTATCATGAAGCAGCATTTTGTAACTTAAGCTTTTTAACAGCAATTCATTTGAAGTTGTCCATGTAATTTAATGAGTGGGATTTTAATAAGATATGAAAAGATTAAACAGAGGGAGATGGTCTTACCTGGAAGAATCCAGGAGGCATTGGTCCACCGGGCATCCCATCTCCTGGTGGCATATTCCCAAGAACTGGACTGGGGGCTGCGGCAGCACTCTGCAGGTATAGATCAAGAATTAAAAAAATTGAAAGAAAGAATTATCAGGAAACAAACCAGACATGCCAAAAACAAGTTTTAATAAATGCTTTTATCCTATAAAAACAGAACAAGTAGAAAATGTAACAATGCATTTTAGCACTCATAAATCTGTGCTCTAACAGCGAGCAATAAAGCCAAAACCAACTGGTGTAAAATCCAATTTTAAGGTCTACAAAACCAAGAGGAAAGAACTGGGTTTCAGAGCACAACAGGGATTTGATCATGCATATAATGGCAGCGGAAAAAGCACAGTGTGGTCTGCTGCCTGTCACACTTCAGGCCGAGTTAACGGAGCAGGGCTTTTCAGAGAGCGCTGTGAAATACCACAGAGAGGAGGCAGAGAGAAAGAAGAGCAGCTCACCCTAATGGATCAGAACCGGCCAATGGGAAGAGCCAGACCGAGACTGATCCGCTACAATAAGGCAGCTATGCTTTTCATTCAAACTGTTAAGGCTCACAGGTCAAGAGCCAAAAAGGCATCTTAATTTTAATATCCGCATGAAATTAAAACACTCATTTACACTCATTGTTATAGATCTAACACTCATTTACGGGCATGTTATAGCTTCCAAGAACATTAGGTCAAAATTTAAAAGGGGATTTGAGCACAAGAACAATAAAAAAAACAATTAAAATTTCTTTATACATTAGAATGTGTCCGGTTAATTTATTTCTTGCCTGTGCAAATTATTAATAATGACAAAATCAAGTGCAAAAATATAATTAATTGTACATTTTAATATTTATACTTTTTCACTATACCTTAAACCACTAGGATTTACGCATCTGTCAGCAAGTAATTGTAATTATTATAAATATATTTTAGCATAATTGCTTATACTTTTGCATATTTTAATCAGTACAGATCAGAATGTCATTTCATTCCTGCATAAATATTTTTGGTCAAATGTTTGTTAAAAATCGCATTTCTACATTTCATTTGGTGCAGACAACAGACATATAACAGCTCTAACTTATAAATAACATGAATATACTCATTTAGACAAAAAGGTAAGAAAATTAATATGTATTTTTTGCATTGTAAATATAAAGGTGGAGCACTACAGCAGTTCAATATTATAATTTTAACAATAATATTAATAATACTTTCACAACAAAACTGCAAAAAAAGTATAGCAAAATTACTAAAAACAAAGAGAACTGAAAAAGTTGAATGAAAATATTAGTACATAACATAATAATAAAACATTTTAAAAGTTAACTGATGCTAGCATCACTTGCACCCCAACGACATTGGTATTTCTGCTAATGTCACCACTGCCATCAATGTCCTGTTTTGAAAAGTGAGCCATCCTACAAAATGAACTGAAAACTCTGCACTCCCAATGCAACAGATTATTTTAAAAAAAAAGAAAGTATTTGCATACTTTATTAATCCTCTTTTTTTTCTTCTTCTTTTTTTTTTTTTAACAAATCCCCCTGGGTCCTAGTGCATGCCTCATGAGAAATGTATTCAAGAGCTGTCATGGTACACCAATAAAAATTATAATTATATTTAAAGAGATTTCAGCACTGTCTAGAAACAAAGAGTCCGTTGGGATCATAAAAGTCTGATTTTAATTTACACTTACGGGAAAAACAAATTTAAAATCTGACTAACTGATTAACCTCAAAATACACAAACAGAAAAGACATGGGCAATAACTCAGCCAAAAGGAGTTTGAAAATATTGGCAAAAATCTAATATATTATACATATATATGTATACCATATACCACTATATTAAACATGGTCTTTTTCGTTTCTGTTTATTTATTATTACTATTATTTAACCATGTAACCCAATTACCAATTTTAATAACTATATTGTAAAATATATTGTTAATGTGAAATAGAATTTTGATCAAACCATCCACCCCTAGTCCCACCATCACCACAGTTAACCATTGGCAACCCAACAATATCCCCTAGTGGGCCTAAAATAACAAAAACAGCCCAGAATTCTCCAGCTCATCCCTTCCTCACGCTCTAAGTTTGCTTCCATCTGTCTCTTCTCTCCTATTCAATCTGCCTACCGACAGCCTCCGTGACAGCCATCAATCACTCTCCATCCCAGGCACAGCCCGAGGGGGAGCGTTTCCCCTGACACAGCATGAAGACAACATGGCCACTGTTTAAAGAGGGCGCAGCCTCCTCCCCCACCCTCTGCAGAATAAGAGAGAACAGACCTGACGCCACCGTCCCGACCACAGCTGGGTACAAAAGGCAAGGAGACGTCACTAATCACACCATGACTTCAAAATACGACGATCTCCAACACTACGGTAGATCCAGCTATGCCAAACATGCGGCTAATTTTCAGATGACCGATAAGGTTTCATGTTTCACTGTATGGCAGCATCCTTTCAGATTAGAGCGTCTAGACAGAAGAGCAAGGGTTTGATTTTTAGACTTGCTGTGTATGACCTCTGACCTGTGGCCCCCTTGCTAAAGCTTGCGGCTAGACAACAGCGGCCATATATTATTGGTAGAAGGCAAAAGCTGGAGGTTTTAGACTAAGAGAAATGCCATTCCCAATTAAACTGCTGGAAACACAGAGAGAAATGGCAAATACAGATGCCACAATTCGTGGTTTATTATGGTCTCGTTTAGGTTACCTAAACTTAGGAATTATCGATCCCTGTTTAACTTGTTATTAACTTCATGTCATTGTAAATGGCAAAAATCTGCCTAAAAATCCATTTAAAAAAAAAAAGAGCGGTTTGAAAATATGCATCAAATAATAAGAGACTAAAGCTGCAGTTTTGGTCTAAGGGGTACACCATTTCTACGTGTGCTACTTGAAGCACTCAGAGAAATCACAATAATAGATTTTAACTATAACTAGTGCACTTATTACAGTCTTATGTTATCCAATTTGCTTTTGTTAGATTTGTTCACTTAATGCCATTGCAAACGGCCATCTGCCTAAAAGTCTATTTCAAAAAGCGCAGTTTCAAAACATCTATCGATAATAAGCTGGAGATTTTGGTCTAAGAGTCATACCATTTCTACGTAACCTCTAAGGAATTCACTCAAAACAGAGATGCCATAATGTTTTTCATTTTAATAGCAACGAAACCAGTGGGTTTTTTTTCACATTTTACAGTTTTGTTATCCAAAACTAAAATGGACAAGTCTTAGTTTAAACTGACAACAATACTTTTGTTAGAACTTTTCGTAACTTTGTCAATGTAAATAAGCATCTGCATTGTACAAATCCAGAAAAAGTGCAATTGTGAAGTTTATATTAAGAGTCAGACCTTAAAGCTTAAAATTTTGGCCTAAAAGTCACACAATTTATACATGCTTTATAGGGAAGATCTTTATAGGTATCATGCATGTTAACCAAAAGTTGGACTCATTGATCATTTATCCACCAATTGCTAAAAGCCATATATCACATATGACTCAACTGATAGTTGAGTCATATGTGATATACGGTTTTTAGCAATCAGTGGATAAATAACTGATGTAACATGGTGCTTGAGGCAAAAATGGCATCAAAATGAACAAAAATTGCCATTAAAAATCAAGATAAGATGGTAAAACCAGCCCCTTAACAGTTAAACTAAATTATACTTTTGCAACTGAAGTAAACTGAACTATATTGTTCAGCACAAAGGTCAACCATTGTTGTTTTACTTTGCTTTATGAATAAAAATTAACTTAACTGAAATGTGTCAATTTGAGATACATCACATTTAAATCTGCACACGCTGCATCAGCATCTTTTCGGGTTTCTTTGCAGCACTGAGGTTTATAATCAAGCACAGGTGATTCTGTTGAGCTTTTGAACAGACAGTAGCCAATCAGATGCGTTACATTGTTCACCGTTGAAAATGTAGTTTTGTTTGCAAATGCTAACTCAATTGTCTTATCATAAAAACAAAGGGCTGAAATTACTTAGAAGAATCTATGATTAAAACGAGATTTTTGCAGAACTTGCACTAGACCATTATCATGAACAGAACATGTTTTTTTCTGTGTAGCCAGCCAGAGTATGTGGAGTCTGTCCAAAACAAACAAAAAAAGTGCACAGAAAAATAAACTAAAACCATGTTTCTGTACGTGTTTTGTAGTCAGTCACACAAAAACATACAACACTAGAGATTTTGAATGCAGAATTTTGTAACTTAGTTAAAAATATAGTAAATGATACTCAAATCAACAGTGACCATCAAAAGAAAGCTTACACATCATTTTTATAAATCCTGAAATGTCAAGATGAAGTCAGTAATAAGCTCCAAAACTCAGCTTTAATCTTTTATTTATTTATTTGTTTGTTTGTTTGTTTTTATTCGATTTATTAGTAAATTCAAGCTATTGTAAACGAACATTCACCCACAAATCCATTCCAAATAGCATACTTTTGAAATATCTCTCCTAAAAGCGGAAGGTTTTTGCCTAGGACCTGCACCATTTCTAGATAAGGTATTGAATGCACACAGAAAAAAGTACAAACAGAGATGTTACAGTTTAAGATTTACATTCTAATATTAGCTATAACAAAGATTTTTTTCACCACTTAAAATCTCATTTAGATATTCCAAAATAGGACTGACTGGGAGCAACTTTCCTAAAATGTTTTCGGCGGATTTGTTAGTAACTTCATGGTATCTGTATACAAATCCAATTCAAAAGAGCAAATTCAAAGTGTGATCAAGTGTCTAGCACTGGAGGTTTTGGCCTGACCACCACTTCTTTATAAATGGTTACCAACAGATAGAGAAATGACAACTACAATTGTCACAGTACAAGCTTTACATTTTTACTGTAACTACCAATTAAGGATGGGCAGTATTACGACGTATATCACATGGACAAAATAAAAAGTGTATACTGTAGTTTCATATTATGCTCTATTGTTTATTTTGTGATGTCACAAAATACATTCGTTTATGCAAATACTTATTCTTATAATTTACATGAGTGCAATATTACACGCCATTAAGGGGAAAGTTCTTGAAAGTTCAATATTTACACTATCTAGCGATATTTTTTATTTTGGACCGTTTGGATCATTTTTGAAAAGTGTTTAATATTTTATTAATATTTATTTTTTATTTCTACATTTTATTTAAACATTGCCCATGAAACTCTAAACAAAGTGAGAAATGTGATCACATACGAATGAGTACATT
>CAIGQW010000259.1:4323258-4372168 GCA_903798125.1 Danio choprae
ATGAGTTTAGCTATGGGCTATCTTATGTGTGTGTGTGTGATGTTATTTCCATTTCAGTAATTTTTGAACCACATATATATCTGTTCTCAATGAAAAACCTGACATTAACATACTATTTTTTTTAGTTGCATAATTAGAAAGTGTAATGACGATTCAATTAATGTAGATTTATTAGTTATGTAAAGTTAGAAATTGGTGGCTTTAACACTAGTTTCTCTCTTGACATGTTCCTGACGGACAGGGGTGGATGTGTATAGGAGAGTATTTTTGGATCCATGTTATATAATCTTTTGGATTTTGAAAAGAAGAGCAGATATCCGATTTTTTTATATTACAGTATAGTAAATTTGCTAACTAACCAACACTTCAAAGTAATTTTCCAAATTAAACGGAGAGTTCAATTAACAATCATGAATGCATCTATTGCTGCTTAGAGCATTTCCATGTGTTATATCTGAGCACAGCCCTCGCTATTGAGATGTGCTCCCGGCTAAAACTGCAAACCATCTCCTGCTCCTGGATCCTCCTCTTCTTATCCTCCATGAACTGGGAATGTTTCTGCCGTGCCTGGTGGATGTCCTGCTCCAGCTTGGCTTTCTGGAGAGTGAGTGTTTTCTCCGTATTTTCTCTTTCGCGCTCCTGACGAAGACGCATTTCTGTCCTCCGGTCCTCGATAAAGTTGACTCTGCGGCCTTTGGCTACTTCTCGGTCAATGTGACGCTCGGTTACCTTCTCCGCAAGTTCTCTTTGCATTTTGGTCTTATCAAAAGCCTGATGGGCTTTTTCAGTGAGTTTGAAGGAAGTGAGGCTTATAGTGTCCTGGCGACGACTGATCAGATGCGTTCTTGAAGTTTTAGCAGGTGAGTGAGGCTGTGGGTCAGGCTTTTGGTTGAGGGCTATACGGGACAACAACAAATCACTCAGTGGCTCACTCTGGTGGACTGAAGCCTTCAGTCCCAGCACATGAATGTTTCCTTCTCGATTTTCTTCAATACAAGCATCATTGATATCTAAGAGAGAAAAACAGAAGCATTCAGTGAATCCAAACCTCAAAACAGTCTTTACTGTATGAGAGACATTGAAAGGGATAGTTCGCCTAAAAATGAAAATTCTGTCATCATTAGCACACCTTCATGTGGCGTTAAACCTTTATGAGTTTCTTCTTCTGTTGAACACTAATGAAGATATTTTGAAGAATGCTGAAAACCTGTAAACGTTGACTTCCATAGCATTTCTTTTCCCTACACAACACAAATCAGTTGCGTGGAACATCATTTTTTGTGTACTAATGATGTCAGGGGTTACAGGCTTTCAGTTTTCTTCAAAATATATATTTTTATATTGGAACCTCTTGAGGGCAAGTAAATAGTGACTACATTTTTATTTTTTGATGAACTTTCTCTTTATAGCCAGTACTGTTGATGTACCTTGGTTGGGTCTGTTTGTTTTCACTGAAAATTTCAGCCTGCATTGAGGAGTGTTGCATAATGCCTTCATGTCTTGTTCACCATCATATAATTTAGTATTTTCTTGTAAAACCTGTGCAAAATATCCAGTGCAGAGTAGTATAGAGAGAGAGAGTACATTTATATAAAGTGTACATTGCTTATATTTTATATTGTCACATCACCTCTGGGTAGGCAGTTTGCATCAGTTTATTAAGGTTCACATAAAGTCTTTTGATCTCGGTGTCTCTCTTCTGCTTCCCCTTTGGATGAGAAACACGACTGCATGTTAGAATACTGCACTTGAGCTTTTAAAAACATTACTAAATGCTGCATACACAACATCTCCTATTATCCTTTTGTTCACACTTTAGAATTATTTAATTATTTTTATGTCTCTAACTCAAAAAAACATATGTTCTACCATTTTGAGAGATTATATGCATTGCATTAAAAATGACCCTAAATGCACTCTAAAAAATGCTGGATTTTTGTAACCCAACATTTGTCAAAGATTGGAGAAACCCATATTGGAATCGCTTTTTCAGTTCAATTTAATTTACACTTCATAATATTATAATATTGTGTTTTGATGTGACACTGAAGACTGGAGTAGTGGCTACTGAAGATTCAGCTCTGCAGTCACAGGAATTATTTATATTTCAAAACATATTAAACCAGAAATGAGTAATTTTAGTATTAAAGCGTTAGTTCGCCCAAAATGTAAATTACCTCATCATTTACTCTGCCTTGTGGGGTTTTAAATCTTTATGAGTTTCTTTCTACTGTTGAACGCAAAAGAAGATATTCTGAAGAATGCTGCTTGCTAGCACTCATCGACATCCATACTAGAAATAAAAAATACAATGGAAGTCAGTGGGTCCAAGAAACCAGCCTTTTTCCCTTTGTGTTCAACAGAAATTCAAACAGGTTTTGAACAAGTGAAGGGTGAGTAAATGATGACAGAATTAAAAATTTTGGTCGAACTATCAATTTAAATAGAATTTTACAAAATTACTGTATTTTTGATCAAATAAAACATACCAAATACAGATTTTAATATAATAGTGTCAATATAATGAGTCAATTGTAGTACATACTGGCTCAGGGTGGTCATTTGTGTCCTCCTCCATGGTTTCCTGAAGCTGAGATGGTACCTGCTCATTTTCTGCCTTCTCAGTTGGATTGAAAATAAATGGTTTCCTAGATGCTCTCTGTTTCTTCATACCACAAAGCCTGACAATGCAGAATTCCACTTAAAACCAACTTCTCAATATACTGAATAAATATTACAAATAAAACCTCTAAAGTAATCACTCAGTACTTTAAAGTGAACCAAGTAAGCACAGAACATTTCCATAGCAAACGTCAAGATATCAAAAAAAAAAAAGCAGCATGCATAGCATATTTACCCAAGACTTTTTCTAATTAAATAGCCTCGGATCCAGCGCTGTATTATAAGTGTGGGCGAATAAAAGGCTTGAATCCTGTTTATTTCAGTGATTATTTTATACATCACTTTCATCTCTGTCTCAAATGAATCCTGAGAAAGAAGAAAACATTAGCATATTTTTTAAAATCTTGGACTTAACAGTAAATAATAGAGCAAACAAAGACCAGTGTAAATAATGAGCACTAACCGACTTTGTAGGTGGGTACAAACGGACACAAAAGTGTTGTTTCTTTGCTTTGAACCGAAAAGGAAGGCACGCGTTTTGGATGATTTCCTCATCAGAGATAACAAAGTTGTCCAAAGCCTTCAGAGACCATATGTTGTTGACTAGACAGTGCCTGTAGTTCCTCTTTAAACTGACTGGGGTGTCGTACAGAGTTAAAGCAGTCAGCTTTAAACAACCCGACAGGCCTTTAATATTGTCCCAGGTTGACATGTTGTTGTCATGTAGATACAGAAGTTGTAGTTCTTTCAGATGACTCCAACATGAAGCATCAGGGAGCTGAACAATCTGAGCATAAAGATGATTATTAGTGATCACAGAGTAAATCAAACATTCCTGAAAGTACATGAATCGCATACCTGATTGCCTTTCAAATCCATCTTCACCAAGTTAGTGCATTCCATCAGAGCTTCAATCCTGGTTAAAAAGTTGTCAGCCAAGATGCAAATCCGCAGAGTTTTGCAAGATCCAATCTGATCGAGACTCTTTACAAGCAAGCTGTTCAGTCTGACCATCACAATGTCTTTTAGGTCTTTGTCACCTTCTGATATCCAGTAGCCATGATCCAGTAACAGGGATTGAGTGCAGTTTATCAAATAAACCTGGTATGCTTGCAGGGAATCCATTTTTACCTGTTTCTGAAAATTATCTCTTAATTTCTGTGATTGAAATCATTGAAATGTATAGAAATAGGCCTATTCCATCACTGGATGATGCTAATAGTATATTCCTAATATTTATTTGGACATATTTGTCAATTTAACTAAACTTAAACTGTTAAAATCGTCAATCTGCTGTTGAGTTTGTTCTTACTGAGGTTCTGTTCGTGGCTCTCAATTGTATTCTTTTGTTGGCTGAATGATTGCAAGAAAAAGTTGCCATGGTAACATTGGCTGGATATACAGGAAGCTTATTTCAAACAAAGAGTAAAAATAAAATAAAATGTTATGTCGAAATATTGAATATATTTTGGATTTTAAAAAATACTATTTATTTTGATAGATAATGCATGAGCTAAAAAACGCAGAGACGTCAGAAAGTTCGGTTGTCACATGACTGGAACCCGGAAGTGCCTATGTAAACACAAGTGACAAGTTAAGTTTGAATGACTTTTTGATAATAGCTATTAAATGATCATTTTCGCAGATAATTCAGTCATCGAATTATTTCTGTTGATTCATAACTGACGTTGACTTATACTGCGAATTTATTGTAAAGTTAGCGATATACACGAGTGATTGTCATGATGACAGAACGCGGAAACGTCTATCTCCAAAAATCCACCAAAGAGAAAATCGAAAAATTTAATAAAATGAGAGGTAAAGTTTGCATTATATCCTTGTAGGATGTGCAATTGTGTTTAACTTGTATTCTGCTGTGAATTTACCATGGTAAACTAGGTATTACACTGCTACCGAAAGATCGTATTGTTTATTTACTATGGTAAATTTAAGTGGTATTCTATTCAGTTTGTTTGAATGAAGTACAAATCCAAATAAACATGGCGAGCTGTAGGTTAAGTTCAGCACTTCTTTGTTACGGTAGCTGAGAGTATTCACTTGTGTGGTGTTCATGAAGGTTTCTAAAACTTCACTTTATTTACTATGGTATTTAAGTGGTATTTTGTTCAGTTTGTTTGAATGAAGTACATATCCAAATAAACATGGTGAGCTGTAGGTTAAATTCAGCACTTCTTTGTTACTGTTGCTGAGAGTATTTACTTGTGTGGTGTTCATGAAGGTTTCTATATCTTTATTTACTATGGTATTTAAGTAGTGTTCTATACAGTTTGTTTAAATACAGTATGCAAATTAACTCGGCGATCTATAGTTTAATTTCAGTACTTCTTTGTTACTGTTGCTGAGGTGTAATGTTCATGAAGGTTTCTATAACTATAACAAGAGTACAAGTTATTCTTTTCTCATTTACAGGTAAAGCAGTAAAGTCTGAAGAATTTTGGGATCTTGTGGTCATTACTGCAGTGGACGAGGACCAGAGGTCTGCTTATGAAATTCAGATCACAGATAAACTGGAGAGGAAAGAGCTGCCTCTTTTATCTAGTTATCACGTGTTCGCAGATCCTCCAGGATGCAAGATTGGTATGATATATGAAAGCTAAGCATGTCTAAAATTTATGTCATAATTTAGTATGCACCACTAGTATTATTGTTGTTGTATTTGAATTAGCTTGGATATTCAGTTTTCATTTTTATTTTATGCTTTAGTTCCTTTATTAGCTTTTCATCAATATTATTTAATATGTTAATGATGTATTTTTATTTAGCTGTAATTTATCTTTTTTTATTGTTTTAAATCATTGTTGGATGTTAGCATTTTCTATTTCATGTAGGTGCAAAGGCAACATTTTTAATGTTCATTCAAGTTTTTTTATTAAGTTTAAATATGTATTTTAGCTTTTATTTTAATTAAAGAATTTAGAAAATGCAATTTAAAGAAATTTAAGCCTCATCTGCTCACACAGGTAATGGAGGATCCACTTTACATTCACTGCAGTGTCTTCATGATAAATATGGCAAATCACTGTCTGGATTTAAAGTCATCCTTATTCATGCAGGTACTATATTAATCTTCAATAATATTTGCCATCTCTCATTCCTGCACTGGCCACTGTACACTACAGAAGTTTAGGGTTTGTAAGATTCTTTAATGTTATTAAACGACGTCTGTTATGCTTACAAAAGCAGTACTTATTTGATAATAATAATAAATGTATAATAATGTTTTTTACAACTTTACAAAAAAATATATATTTAATAATTAGTGTTTGAAAACAGATTTAAGGCTTAATATTTTATGAAAGCTACATTATTATTATATATTATTTATATTTTATTCATTTAGTAGATTTAGTAGACATTTTTGTAACTATACATATCTAGATTGTCACTTTTGATTTTAAAGGGGACCCATAATGCAAAAATCACTTTTATAAGGGGTTTAAACACAGTTGTGTGGTAACGGTGTGTGAATATAACCAGCTTCCAATGGTAAACAGTTATTAATTTTATTTTTTGTACATGTCACAGAGGGGGAAAGCCCCACCCATTAGTGACGATTTCTCCCTCATTAGCATAGGACATTCATCTTGTTTTGAATCTGCCACTATGCTGACACATAGGCATTTGTAGCTCCACCCTCTTTTGAAAAGAGCACAATCTTGGTTGAATTTAAAGCGACAGTCACCAGAATGGCACAATTAAGATCAAAGCCTAAAAGGGGCAGTTTCAAAGAGTTATCAAACATTATTTGTGGGGTATTTTTAGCTGAAACTTCACACAAACACACCTTTGTGTATTAAACAGTAATGTATGTTAAGGAAAATGAGTAGCAAGTATTATGAACCTCAAAATGAAAGCGAACAAGTATATTATCCTGAAATAGAGTTAATTCTGTGATTAAAAACTCTTTGGTTGTGCATTATTTTCTTTATACACACATCTACTTAATAAATTGAAAACAAAAATTAAATGGAACTGTTATGTACATACTAATTTATCAATATGTTTCGTTACATATGCAGGAGGATTCAGTCAACGTTTACCCAATGCCAGCGCGCTGGGTAAAATTTTCACCGCTTTTCCTCTGGGAAACCCTTTATATCAGATGCTGGAGCTTAAACTAGCAATGTATGTGGATTTCCCTTCACACATGAAGCCGGGAATTCTGGTCACCTGTTCTGATGACATAGAGCTCTATAGCATTCCTGACCAAGAGTATGTAGTATTTGATAAACCAGGTTTTACAGCGTTAGCACATCCCTCCTCTCTCTCTATCGGTACCACGCATGGAGTTTTTGTTCTGGAGCCAGCAGAAGTGCCCACAATCTCTGACATGCAATACAGAACATGCTCTCAGTTTCTCCATAAACCAACCATAGAAAGAATGCACAAATCCAACGCGGTATGCAAACGGAAAGAAGAAGAGTTCGTTTACACAGACAGCACTTATTATGTTGATCACAGCACTGCAATGACACTCCTGAACATATTCAGGGAAATCAGCCCTTTGACATGTGAGGTCGATGCATACGGGGACTTTCTCCAAGCCCTTGGACGAAGAGCGTCAGTGGACTACACGGAAAACACCGCCAACGTCACCAAAAAGGAAAAAGGTCTCATTGAGATTCGCAGGAAGATTTTCCATCGTCTCAAAGGCACGGCACTTAACGTCATCCTGCTGAACAACTCCAAGTTCTATCATGTCGGCACCACGGAGGAATACTTGTTCCACTTAACAGCCGACCCGTGTCTCAGAGCTGAACTCGGTCTGCTGGCTTCTGCTTTCAGCTCATTTTATTCTGAGAAAACTCGAGTCTGCGTGATGCACAGTATCCTCCACCCCAGTGTGAGTGTGTTTGAGGGCAGCATTGTTGAATACTGTAGATTGGATGCTAATGTTAACGTCGGTTCTAATTCTATCATAAGCGGATGCTGGATTGGAACCGATCTAATAGTGCCGAGTGACACTTTCATGCACTCGTTGTCTGTCAGTCTTGATGGAAACACTGGTTTTGTGACTGTGGCTTTTGGCGTTCTGGACGATCTAAAGAAAAACGTGTCCAGCCCTGCTGATATGAAAGCGTTGAGCTTGTTTAAGAGGAGTCTGGAGGATTGTGTTGGACTCTGGGGGTTGTGTCTTGAAAAGGTCAGGTTTTCTGGAGATGTGTCGGTGTGTAGTTTGTGGAACGCCTGCATTTTTCCTGTGTGTTCGGATTTGAAGGACTCGTTCGGGATGTCACTGAGAATGGTGAAGGCGTTGGATGCTGGAAACAGATTCACTCTACCAGAAAATACCAAACTAACATCTTTACAGGAAACTCTGCAGAGCAAAAATCTAAAGGAAATGCTGAAATATAGAAGAGGACTTTATGAAGATATTCTCAGGGTGAATTTAAGTAATTCCTTTTGAGGTTATGTATTAGTTACTTTAAATCTGATCATGAAAGATTGAATAACAAAGGAGGAATAGTAATTCCCTTTTGACAAAAGGTGCTGTTCATGTATTTTGCCTTGTAGGACCTTAAATTGCCCATTATAACATTTTATTTTTGATGGTGTTTTATGGATTGTTTTGTGGCCTATATTATACTGTAATAATAGTTCATTTTTGGTTTATTGTTTTTTTCAATCTGACTATTTATTAAAATTGTGTTGGATAAATTTAAGTGTGTGTGTGTTTTTTCTTTTACTAGGCTCTTAACTTTTTATGATTACTTGGAGTGTCTTTACCTAACACCAAACAGAGCATCATATGATTTTGAACCAAATATATCCAGTGCATAATATGAAAAGAAAAAAAGTTTTACCAAATAAATAAATAAATAAATATATATATATATATATGGCAGCATGGTGGGGCAGTGGGTAGCACAATCGCCTCACAGCAAGAAGGTCGCTGGTTCGAGCTCCGGCTGGGTCAGTTGGCATTTCTGTGTAGAGTTTGCATGTTCTCCCCGTGTTGGCGTGGGTTTCCTCCAGGTGCTCCGGTTTCCCCCACAATTCCAAAGACATGTGGTACAGGTGAATTGGGTAAGCTAAATTGTCCGTAGTGTATGAGTGTGAATGAGTGTGTATGGATGTTTCCCAGTAATGGGTTGCAGCTGGAAGGGCATCAGCTGCGTAAAACATATGCTGGATAAGTTGGTGGTTCAATCCGCTGTGGCGACCCCAGACTAATAAAGGGACTAAGCCGAAAAGAAAATGAATGAATATATATATATATTGCACATTATCCTTGTAGTTGCCTTTTTTAAATGTTTTTGAATGTTCATTACAATTCAACGATTAGGGTCAAAAATACAGTAATAAAAGTAATATTATGAAATAGGGATACAATTTAAAATAAATTTCTATTTGAATAATTTAACACTGTTATTACTGTGCTACTGAAGACCTCAGAAATATTTGTTGTATTATTTGGTGTTTATTATTTGGTGTTTAATCATTAATGTTAAAACTTTAATAAATAAAAAATATTTTCTAAAGAATATATGGTTCAAAATAACATTTTTGAATACAAATCTTTTGCAACTCTACACTGTAAAAAAATCTTGCTGCCTAAATGTTTTTTAGAATCAAATTAATATGTTTAGTCCTCTCAACTCACATCAGTCAAACTGACTAAAAGTATTAAGTTAAACTAAAAATATTTTGTTGAAACCTGATGGTAAAGTCGACTTTGTCATATTTTTTTACAAATATTTGTTATTTTTTTTATATTCCTGCCCGGTAAAAAGCAATTAGCTACTTTACTTAAAAAAGTGAATAAAGTTGACTTAATTGTTATAATTATGCAGATGTATATACTCACTTTTTAAAAGTAGTCAACTAATGACTTTTTACAGTGACCTCATAACTTTACAGTACAGAATTTCATCTATTGTTTTCCCCCAGATCTATTCTAGTTCAGAAAGGGAAAGCTAGAGAAATCTAGAGGAGTCTGATGATGCAGCTGTTATCTATAGAGAGGAATCAGCTATGGCTTCACTCAGTAATAGGTACAGATCTTCCGAGAGGTCAGCTGCCATTGTTGTCAGGCATTCCACACTGGAGCTGGTGTATTTTTAGTAGGCGCCGTGATCCCTTGTCAGACTCTTCTCTATTGTGCCAAGGAGTTGTGTTACAGTACCACTGCATGAGACTTTTCCTCAAGCTAACCACGCACAAAAGTTCAAACCAACCAGTCCAATGGGGAATTACAAATCAAGACCTACTCAGACCTGTACAGGTGAACATTAAGCTTCTTTAATTGACTATTTGATTAGTTTCCTTCATGATAATTATGCTGATGTTAATATGAACACAGTAGATTCTGGTTTTCTATCTTTTATCTTCTAATGATAATTGTACAGTGTGTTTTTTGTGCTCATGTACTGTTGTTGTGGTCTTGTTTTGCTGTAGATGAGTGGAAAAAGAAAGTGAGTGAGTCATATGCCGTTATTATTGAGAGATTAGAGGAGGACTTGAGAATTAAAGAGGAGGAGTTTAAGGAACTGAAGCATGTTTTCAGGTGAGACTGATTACAAGAGCTTCAGTAGTCTCTTTTATAGTGTACTATTAGTGTTTATAATTGACACATCTATTACAACAACACAGCCACAAGGACTGAGTGAATGTGAAGATGTATTAATGCTCAAGTTTTTATTAATATTATTTTTGTGTGTGTATCAATTTTTTATTGATACAGCTCAGATGAAGCATTCAATAAAGTGAACTTAAATTATCGTACAGAGGGTGGACTTTCCCTGCTACATCTCTGCTGCATATGTGGAGGTAAAAAGTTATCTGTTATGATGCAATATGTTTGTTTTGAAAACATGATGTATGATTTATTATTCCATACTGTTGGAATCTCTTTCAAATAGATTTTTCTCCCAGCTGACATACAGAAAACAATACTTCTTTTAAATAGTGCAACCCTGAAAAGAAGCAAACCAATATTGTGCATTTGTTACGTTATAGATTTTGGAGGTGTTTGCAGATATTAACAGACCATCTACTAATACTCTAATTACTAAGTGCATAATCAACACATTCATTTTCTGCTACCAGGGAATAAAGCTCACATCAGGACCCTCATGCTGAAAGGTTTGCGTCCGTCCAGACTCACCCGAAATGGATTTACTGCTCTGCACCTGGCAGCGTTCAAGGTTCACTTCCTTTTGCAAAATATCCCAAACTCCACGTACTAGGATAAACAAGATTTAAGATGTGATATTTGTTTCTGTGATGCAGGATAATGCAGAATTGGTCACGGCGCTGTTGCACGGTGGAGCAGATATCCAGCAGGTGGGCTACGGAGCCCTCACTGCCCTACATATAGCTACCGTGGCCTCCCATCTTGAAGTGAGTGCTGGACCACCTAAAAATCTAACTTTGGTGTTTTAACCAGAAATTTAGAATTGCTCTATGCTATTCATGCTTGCTTTAGTGCTTAATGTTGGTGTTAAAGCATAAAAAGGGTCTTCAGATTTACTAAATCCACTCTAACAGGTGTTCTTTTCTTTATCAGGATGTAAACTACCTTAAATGCCTCAGCTGTGTGTATTTTTTTAGGAAATTTACACATCATAATAAATCTAAATGAAATCCCACCCAAAGCGTGCTTCAAAGACATAACTAATGTGTTGTTTTCTTTAATTTTGAAGAATGCTGCGTGTATTTGACACTTGTGGCACATAAAAACGGCAGCACTCTTCCAAAAACGCTTCTCCAACCTTTTAAAAAAATGCTGAGCACTCAGCTCTTTGCAAATCAAGGATGCTCAGCACCTAGCCATGCTTCTGCCATCTAAAAAACGCAGTGCTTCCATTGACAACAAATACCGAAAAATATGCTCAGCTCAGCATAATTCAAAAGAACAAAAATTCAATGGCCACACACACTTACTGCAATAAACAACTGCAATATGTCTGACAGCTGGGTTTCTGTGTGTGCGCTTTGTGCCTGTTCACTCAAAAAAGCGTTTATCAGGAGTTTAAACTGACAAGCCTTTAAAACACATGCAGATCTTGTTGTGAGATTTGAGATTTACAGCCTGGTACAATAAATGATCTATGAGGTGTTTTGAGATGAATCTTTAACGATACATTTAGAGGACCTATGAGACTTATGTTGTTTGGTAAAAAAAATGAAGTGTTAAATGTATAGTAACAAAAGCAGCTTGTGGATGGTGGACTAAGGTGGACGAATTTATCAATTATTTCTACTGTATTTGTCACAGATCTTTTTTCTCTAAATATTTTTACTGAAAAGACGATGTCAAAATGTGTCTCCTACTTGTCCTCTAGGTCGTTGATATTCTTTTACAACACGGTGCATATGTCAATGTTCAGGATGCAGTGTTCTTCACGCCTCTGCATATTGCAGCTTACTTTGGCCATGAGCAGGTCAGTATTTACTTCACAACATCTACTGTACATGATACGCTTGCTAATGTTCTTTTTTATTCCTTGTGGGACAGGTCTGCAAGCTTCTTATGAAATTTGGGGCTGATGTCAATGCAAGTGGAGAGGTGGGGGACAGGCCGCTTCACCTGGCCGCAGCTAAAGGTTTTCTTGGGATTGTCAAACTGCTGATGGACGACGGCAGCAAAACTGACGGTGAGAGACCTTATTGGGATATTTCACCCAATAGTGAAAATTCTGTTATTATTTACTCATCTTCCACTTGTTCCAAACCTGTTTGAGTTTCTTTCTTCTGTTGAACACAAAGGAAGATTTACTGAAGAATGTTGGAAAAGAGCCATTGATATTGATTCCTACTATGGATGTCAATGGCTTCTTTTTTTCCAACATTCTTTAGACTATCTAATTTTGTGTTCAGCATAAGTGTTTATAAGTGAAATGTTCATTTTGGGTGAACTATCCCTTCATTACTTGCAATGAGCTGAATAATATCATAACTGACTTTTTTGAGTTGCTTCTAGATGAATTAAAGTCGTTAATAAACTCTCCATTGTTATTGACACTGAATTTGTTTAACATTGATTGACTCAAAACTTTACCTCAACTCCAAACAGTCAACGCTCAGGACAATGAGGATCATGTTCCCCTTCATTTCTGTGCACGCTTTGGACACCAAGAGGTGGTCCATTTCCTTCTTCAGGGCAGTTTTGACGTTCAGCCGCACTGTGTCAACATCTACGGAGATACACCTCTCCATCTGTGAGTTCACCTGAGAAGAAGCACACAACACCAGCAAACCCCTAAATCACCTGTGATTCAGACAACAGTAAAAGTCATTATGATTTTAGTCTGTCATAATGATTTTAGTCTTTATTTTATCCATCAGAGCCTGCTACAATGGAAAGTTTGAAGCGGTGAAAGAGATTATACAGTTATCTGGGACGGAGAGTCTGTCTAAGGAGAACATCTTCAGTGAGACTGCTTTTCACAGGTACAGTTTACATATGACTCTTAAGGTAGTGTTTGTGCACAAAGGCACCTCATAAAACTGATTTCAGACAGACTTCTGAGACAGTATAATGATTTAATCACTCATTCATTTTCCTTTGGCTTAGTCCCTTATTTATCAGGAGTCGCCTCAGCGGAATGAACCGCCAACTATTTCAGCATATGTTTTACGCAGTGGATGCCCTTTCAGCTGCAACCCAGTACTGGGAAACACCCATAATTTCATTGGACTGTGGGGGAAACCGGAGCACCCTTAAGAAACCCACATGAACTCTGGGAGAACATGCAAACTCCACACAGAATGCCAATTGGTCCAGCCGGGACTCGAACCAGTGACCTTCTTGCTGTAAGGCTACAGTGCTAACCACTGAGCTACCGTGCCTTGATTTAAGCATATAAAACAAAAGATAGAAATATCTGTGGTGATAACTAAGGGAATATTTGCTTACTACAATGATAAATACTTTAGCTGGAAATGCCATCAAAAGTGAAAAAACGTTGGTCAAAAACATACATTTACACACAAAATGATACAGTGCTATGAGATGCTATGTATGTATCTCCAGAGACAGTAAGTAAAACAGAATTTTGATATGGACCATCCCTAGATGCATTCTTGCTTTGGAATGCTGCCTTCAAGCTTTCGAACATAGTGAACTTATCATCAATGGTAATAACAGTATTCTTCAACGCTGACTTAGTTCAATGTGTATATAACATGGTTGATAACATTCATTCATTCATTCATTCATTTTTCTTCGGCTTAGTCCTATTATTCTTCAGGGGTCGCCACAGCACAATAAACCGCCAACTTATCCAGCATGTGTTTTACACAGCAGATGCCCTTTGAGCTGCAACCCAGTACTGGGAAATATCCATACACACTCATTCACACACAAACACTATGGCCAATTTAGTTTATTCAATTCACCTATACCCCATGTCTTTGGACTGTGGGGGAAACCGGAGAACCCTTGGTTGATAACAATATGAAAAAAATAAAAGATTACAAATATTATATATATATATGCATTTCTGTGTGGAGTTTGCATGTTTTCCCCGTGTTCGCGTGGGTTTCCTCTGGGCGCTCTGGTTTCCCCCACAGTCCAAAGACATAGATGAATTGAATAAACTAAATTGGCCATAGTGTATGTGTGTGATGGATGTTTCCCAGTATTGGGTTGCAGCTGGAAGGGCATCTGCTGTGTAAAGGGCATATGCTGGATAAGTTGGCGGTTCATTCTGCTGTGGTGACCCCTGATAACTAAAGGGACTAAGCCAAAGGAAAATGAATGAATGCATGAATATATATGAACACACACACACACACACACACACACACACACACACACACACACACAAATACATATAGAAACCTGTATGTAGGTATATAAGTGTAAAAGGAAAAAACTATATACATACTGTCAGAGAAGACATAACACAGTCCATTTTTAATCTATGCATTTTATGGGTTATGTTATCTTCTGATATTGTAACACACTAAATGAGGGCTTATTGTTGCCTGTAGTGCCTGCACCTATGGCAAGAACCTGGAAATGGTCAAGTATCTGCTCGGTCAGAATGCGATGAGCATCAATCATCAGGGTCGAGATGGGCACACAGGTAGAATGACAGCAGTAATTTATGCTTAAAGGGATAGTTCACCCAGAAATTAAAATTTACCCAGTATTAAATCACCTTCAAGTGGTTTCCAACCCTTTATGTGATTCCTTGAACACAAAAAAAAGATATTTTGAAAAATGTTAGAAACCTGTAACCACTGACTTCCATAGTCAGAATAACAAATACTATGTATGTCAATGGTTACAGGTTTCCAACTTCTTTTCTGTTCAACAACTCAAACAGGTTTTGAACAAGTGAAGGGTGAGTAAAGGATGACAGAATTTTCAGCTTGGGATGAACTATCATTTTAATAACCAGAAACTGGTTTTTGCTCTTATAATCTTTCTTGACATCTCACGGCTTTAAGATTTAATGTGTTGTAAACTATATTGAAATAACAGGTCTGCATAGTGCCTGTTTCCATGGCCACATTCGACTAGTCCAGTTTCTTCTGGACAATGGAGCAGACATGAATCTGGTGGCTTGTGACCCCAGCCGATCCAGTGGAGAAAAGGACGAACAGACTTGCTTAATGTGGGCCTATGAGAAAGGTAAACACAGAATATCTTTCTGTCTGTCTGTTCATCCATCCATCCATCCAGTATTTTTTATAACAATGTGAAAATAATGTGCAAAATCACAAATTCAGACTTTTGGTCTATTACAAATTCCAATTCTAGACAACATTTAAAGGGATAGTTCACCCCAAAATTAAAATGACCTCATCATTTACTCTGCTTTATGTGGTTTTAAACATTTTTGAGTTTTATTCTTCTGTTGAACACAAAAGAAGATATTTTGAGGAATGCTGGTTGCTGTGACCCATCGACTTGGACTATGGATTACTTGCATTGAATTACAATGGAATTCAATGGGTCCCTTTCAATGGGAACTTTCAATGGGAACTTTCTTCCTTCGTGTTCAACAGATGAAAGAAACTCAAATAGATTTTAAAGAAGTGAAGGGTGAGTAAATGATGACAGAATTTTCATTTGCGGTTTGCATCCCTCTAAGACTAAATGTAACTGGAAAAGCCTTTGTTTTCTTTTGTTTTTAAGTGGGTTAGTGTTATGATCAATGTGTGTATGTTTATTTCAGGCCACGATGCAATTGTTACACTGCTAAAACACTACAAACGACCTCAGGATGATTCACCCTGCAATGAGTATTCTCAACCAGGAGGGGGTATGAGACTCTTTCCACACGGGGCCTGACAGATTTATACTGTGAATTACATAAATGAACATTTCTGATGCTGTTGTGAATGAATTTTAGGGCGAGTACGAAGGAAAAAAATGATTATGCTTAGTTGTGACTTGTTGTCTATTGCAGATGGGTCTTACGTTTCTGTCCCCTCTCCCCTGGGAAAGATCAAAAGTATGACTAAAGGTAAAACACGCAGTTAGACCCGACTCACTGATTTACTGTTGCTATGAAACTCATTTATGTTTCTGAACTACCGCTACCCACAGTCGTAGGGTATCTTCAGAGAGTCAGTGAGTCAGAAACTGTGTCCAAACATCCTCCCACTGCGTAATTGCTGCAGTTCAAGCCTTTAGTTTGTATTACACATAAACGAAGCCATCTTTCATGACTCATAAAGGCATATGTCAACAACATGAGCTAAATCAGACACGATTAGAGCTTCAAATGATGATTGATGTGAAGACATAAAAGCAAGCAAACTCCTCTTTTCTCCTCAGAGAAGGCAGATGTGCTTCTCCTTAGAGCAAGTCTTCCGTCAAACTTCCACCTTCAACTCTCTGAACTGGAGTTTAATGAGATTATTGGATCAGGTACAGTACATCACTTAAGGCGAGACACTGCAGGTGAATAGAGTTAAAACCTAATAGTTATCACCATACTTCCCTAATTGATTGATTAAGTGTGAAAGGTTTCTGAAATGTTTAAATATGCAAATTAGGCAAATTTGCATATACAGTGGGGAAAATAAGTTTTTTCCTTGGAATAATATTTCTAAAGGAGCTGTTGACATGGAATTGAACCAGATTTTGGTAAAAACCTAAACAATACAAACATAAAAATAAAAAAAAAATAAATAAAATTGTTATGTGTACGGTGGCGCAGTGGGTAGCACAATCGCCTCACATCAAGAAGGTCGCTGCGTAAAACATATAATAAGTTGGCAGTTCATTCCGCTGTGGCGACCCTAGACTAATAAAGGGACTAAGCCGAAAAAAAGAAAATGAATGAGTTATGTGTAATAACAATGAAATGACACAAGGAGAAAGCACTGAACTACTGAAACATATTTAATACTTTATATAAACGTTTTTTTTTTAATGATGGCAGCTTAAAGACGCCTCTCATATGGAGAATGAAGTCACATGCATTGCTCAGGTGTGAGTTTTTCAGACTTCAACAGAGTGTAAAAATCTTGATGGTTCTGTGTGTCTCGTCTATCAAATCTGATCTTTATTTTGTATTTTCTATTGGATTTATCAGGTGATTGGCTGGACCATTCTACAGCTTGATTTTCTTTCTCTAAAAGCATTTGAGAGTTTCCTTGGCTGTGTTTTGGATCATTGTCTTGCTGAAATGTCCACCCTGGTTTCATCTTAATCATCCTGATAATGTAGATGTTGGACTGAAGTAGGTAATATTTATTTACAATGACGAAAGGCAGAGGGGTTGCTGAAAAACTACTGAGAGAGCTGCTGTCTGGGCTTTCACTGGTTTTCTACACCTCCTTTTCTTTTTCATTCATTCATTCATTCATTTTCTACCGCTTTTCCGGGGCCGGGTCACGGGGGCAGCAGTCTTAGGAGAGAAACCCAGACTTCCCTCTCCCCAGACACTTCCTCCAGCTCCTCCGGGGGGATCCCGAGGCGTTCCCAGGCCAGCCTAGAGACATAGTCCCTCCAGCGTGTCCTGGGTCTTCCCCGAGGCCTCCTCCCGGTGGGACATGCCTGGAACACCTCCCTAGGTAGGCGTCCAGGAGGCATCCGAAACAGATGCCCGAGCCACCTCAGCTGGCTTCTCTCGATGTGGAGGAGCAGCGGCTCTACTCCGAGCTCTTCCCGGGTGACCGAGCTCCTCACCCTATCTATAAGGGTGCGCACTGCCACCCTGCGAAGGAAACTCATTTTGGCCGCTTGTATCCGAGATCTTGTCCTTTCGGTCATGACCCAAACCTCCCTTTCTTCATGTGTTTAATACTTTTTCCCTGCGTCATTTCATTTTATTATGCATAACATAATTTGTACACTAATTAGATTTGCTTTCTTTGCATATATGGATTTCTTTGGTTGTTACCAACATCTGGGGAATATTTCTAATCAACAGCACCTTTAGAAATATATTTTCTGAGAAAAATGGTGACGTGTTCAATACTTATTTTCCCAGCTCTATTAATAGCACAAACATCTGAAAACTGAATTCTGAAATCTGGTTCAGATTTCTTGTTTTTTTTAAGTATTAAAGGCCAATCACACAAAGCATGATAATAGAAATATAATGATAAATATATTTGCATCCACAATTGAGGAACGATAAAAGTCTGTTTATTATTAGTTTATGCTTTTTATTTGGCCTTACCCCATTGTAACCAGCAGATGTCCTCATTGTGCTATTAGCGCATCTGACCAGTGAAACCAGCTAGTGTAATCTTTAATTAAAAGGAATACATCTAATCAAACGAATTTAGCAACCATAGTCATGTGTAGTGGAATAAAAACACCACAAACAATTTTCCCCAGGATTTTCAAAGGAGATGCTGAAACTAACACTGGATACCTGAGGGATTTGCTAGCCTTAACTTCCATGCATTTTATATCATTCTTTCCTATAGTATAACCAATTGATTTCTATATAGTCATTATCTTTAAATAATCTTTGAAAAGAGGGCTTAACATCATGGAGTGCAATACAATGTCGTCTGTAGCTTTAAATTGCATGAGCCCTTTATATTTCAATGCATTCTGACTGGCTGTCAGTGTTTTGTCATTTATTAGCTCAGAAATAATAAATCGTTCTGAAAGTGATCCCAACGACATATTTTCTCTACATCTTTATCGTTATAGTGGAGGTCTGCTGTTGTTTTACATTCATTCATTCATTTTCATTTCGGCTTAGTCCCTTTATTAATCTGGGGTCGCCACAGCGGAATGAACCGCCAACTTATCCAGCATATGTTTTACGCAGCGGATGCCCTTCCAGCTGCAACCCATCTCTGGGAAACATCCATACACAACCATTCACACTCATGCACTACGGACAATTTTAGCTTACCCAATTCACCTATACCGCATGTCTTTGGACTTGTGGGGGAAACCGGAGCACCCGGAGGAAACCCACGCCAACACAGGGAGAACATGCAAACTCCACACAGAAAGGCCAACTGACCCAGCCGAGGCTCGAACCAGCGATCAGCGACCTTCTTGCTGTGAGGCGAACGTGCTACCCACTGCGCCACTGTGAGGCCCTGTTGTTTTACATTCAGAATGATTTTTAGAACCTTTATTTGATAGTTATTCTGCTTGGTATGAACAGGCCTTTACAGTCAAATGTTTTTATTCTGGGAATCTCTATTTTTCCACTCCATAATTCAGAACATATTGTGAACAGTTACAAAAGAAGCAGAGATTTTTGGATGGATGCAGCAAAAAAACTAATTTTGAGAAAACGGCATGGAGTTGTAATTGAATTCTACAGGCATAAATTGATCAACTGTGTCAAAACAAATAACTAAAAGGGTATTTGGGATATTTTCTTTACATTAGACTAAAAGTACACCATGAAAAATCTCAAAATTAATAAGCTTTAAAAAAAAATGTTTTTGGACTGCAGTGTCTTGTCCTAAATATCAAATATTAATACTCATTAAACCTTAATCCATTAAAACACGTGCATCTATACAGGCTCCTTCGGAAAGGTCTACAAAGGAAAATGCCGCAATAAAGTAGTAGCAATTAAACGGTAATTAAAAATTTTTTTTTACTAGTTTTGTCCACATCATCTATATAAAGTGAACTGCATTACCTTCATACCTTTCCACAGGTACCGGCCAAACACATACTGCTCAAAGTCCGACACCGATATGTTCTGTCGAGAAGTGTCCATCCTGTGTCGTCTCAACCACCCCTGCGTGATCCAGTTTGTGGGAGCGTGTCTGGACGACCCCAGTCAGTTCGCCATCGTAACTCAATACGTTTCTGGAGGATCACTGTTCTCGCTACTGCACGAACAAAAGAGGTCGTTTCAAGAGTATCATTATAATGATCAAAAGAGATTCATAGTTTTATATTGTTACAAAATCAGTTTCTTTTACTTCATATTCATCAAACAATCAAGATAAACAGATTGCTTCCCGCAAAATTGTTAAGCAGCTTTTTTCAACATTGATAATAATAAGAAATGCTTCATGAGTACAAATCAAAATGGCATCAGAAGCATTGTGTGACACTGAAAACTGGAGTAATGGCTGTGATTTATAGTCACGTGTTTGAGTAGAACTTTAATGAAAAAACTGATGACTTATTCTAAAAGTGTCATGTTTCAGATGTTTATATACATTTTTTGACAACACAATGCAAATGTTTTAACTATAAATGTGGAATAACACTTATTTTCATTTAGAACCATTGAAAAAAAAGCCTGTTAATGATTTTATTATGCTATACTCTTAAAACATTTTGTGAAATTTGGAAGAAGTGTTATCAGAAATGTATAGAAATATAAATATTATACTCAAACACATACTTAATAAATCCAGTAAATACAGAGAAAATGAGAATTTTTCATTTGTAACAAACATTATGTATATGTATGCAGGTCTGGCTGACAGGGAGTGTGGGGAGATTCAATTACATAAATCATAAAGTTTATGGAAGTGGGTGGTCAGTGGTGCAATTGCTATTACCATGGTAACAGCAACTTTGGTGGATCTCAAAGTTAGGGTTCAAAAGGGCTCGTTTTTCAAGAAGAAGTTGACTGGAATGTATTCAATTCGAAGCAATCCAGGATCTGTTTCTTTTTTAAGACCTGCATCATCGCCACCAAATGTATGATTTTCTCTCAGTGCTCCATATGCAGTTTAAGATGATGATCATCACATTGATCTGTTTGAGTTGATTTCGTGCATCGATCAGTAGAGGGAAGGAGGTGTTCATTTAATGATGTCTTTACACCTAGAATCATTGATCTGCAGTCCAAGCTCATCATTGCCATTGATGTGGCCAAGGGCATGGAGTATCTGCACAATCTGACCCAGCCAATCATTCACAGAGATCTGAACAGGTAATTCACCTCCATCATCACCATCATCAGATGGTTTGTTCAATAATCTCAGTCCATTTGTTAAAACCATCCTATCACATGAAAATCTGTACATTTTCGGACTGTCAATGCTCGTAGCAATGATGAAAACGTTTTTTCTAATATTATTTTGAGCTGTTTGTTCAACCACATTTCTTTCTTCAGTCATAATATTCTGCTCTATGAGGATGGACATGCTGTGGTGGCTGATTTTGGAGGTAAGGGACAGCACACACTTAACATTACACCTGAATCAAGCCTTACAGAACCTTTTCTTTTGTGTTTTATTTAGTTGAATCAGTATTGATTACATATACATGCTTAATAGGACTAAATTTGATTACATATACAAGCTTAATAGGACTAAATAGCCTTTATGTAAACAGTTATTAACATGATTCATTTGATCTGTATGAAATTTAAAGGATTTGTCTAAAACTTGATTGGATTAAAAGCTGACACTAGAAAGTGTGCATTTAGTGTAGAAATGGCAAAATGTTGTATGACACACAGCTGGCTTTTTGAGGACTTTATTTTGTTTAGCTTTGTTGGCACTAAGCTTTATATGCACTGTCTTCTGAAATGTTGAAATATTTATTCTGCTTTTTAAAACAAAGAACAAAGTAAAACAATTAGCTAGTATCCTGATACAGTAGGAAGCCATATTTGGGCTGTGTGTACATGTCAGAAGTTCAAATCTGATTTGAAGATACATATAAATACACACAACCCAATCAGTTTTGTAAACATTGTGTTGGATTTATCAGTCAGAATGGGTTAATTCCCACAGAAACACAAAGAAGTAATTTAAGTGTAGCCACAATATATGCTATATGTAGAATTCAGAAACTTTTGTTAGTAGCAAAACATAACGTACTGTTTGTGCTTGTATACACCAAACATACACGCTTATATGCTACATGCAAAGTATTTTTTTAAGAAAGAAATCATCAGATCTTCTGATGCACAAGCTCTAAAACATGAACCAGATGGGGCAATTAAAATTGTTAAAATATAGTATATTTAAATTGGGGGGTGCTCCAGTTGCTCCGGTTTCCCCCAGTCGAAAGACATGGGCTATAGGTGACTTGAATAAACTAAATTGGCCGTAGTGTATGTGTGTGAATGTGAGAGTGTATGGGTGTTTCCCAGTACTGGGTTGCAGCTGGAAGGGCATCCGTTGTGTAAAACATATGTTGGATAAGTTGGCGGTTCATTCCGCTGTGGCGACCCCTGATGAATAAAGGGACTAAGGCGAAGGAAAATGAAATGAAATATTTAAAAGGATAGCTCACCCAAAAATGAACATTTTCTCGCTGTTTACTCACACACACACGGGTTCTAAAGTTTTATGAATTTCTTTATTCTGTTGAACACAAAGGAAGATACTGTATATGGAGGAATGTTGGGGGGGAAAAAACAACCATTGACATCCATAGTACAAACAAAAATACTACAGAAGTCTTTTTTTTTCCAACATTCTTCTGTATATATCTTCCTTTGTGTTCAACAGAATAAAGAAACAGGTTTGGATTAAGTGTATGGCGAGTAAATGATTTTCTATCCTTGTTAATCGGACAGTTTGAGATTATAGTTTTGATTAATCCCATTACTTTGCATTACACAATAAAGCACAAGATGCTCGTTGAAACAATTCAAATCATAATTTTAATGCTGTGAACAAAACCAGGACCCCCTCCTCTCAACCTCAAAACATTTTGCAACTCTGAGTGTCACAGGTGAGTGGGCTTGACAAACCACCTGTAGAAAACACACTTTCATCTCTCTTACACTTTAACCGACACTTGCACCAGACACTTTCTTACAATTATTCCAGATCTCTAAAAAACAACATTGTGTATTTATGAAATGTGCTTCACACAGGCGAGTGGGTTTGACAAACCACCTGAAGAAACACTCTTCTCTCTATCAAAACAAAACTCCTAACTCTAGCACTTAATTCTCTCAGCACTAACAGTTCGTTTGTACTTCTCGTGTGTATTACCTCCTCTTGGTGAATCGCTGAATGCCCCCTCGATTGTAAGTCGCTTCGGTCAAAAGCATCTGCAAAATGACTAAATGTAAATGTCATAATGGTGACATGACCATGAGCTTTTACACAAGCCAAATACTATCACTCAGATTTTTATAAAATAATTTTAAAATCCACTTGTGTTTATGTAACGCACATGTTTCTGTATTGCTCTGCAGAGTCCCGCTTCCTGTTGTCTGTGGATGAGGACAACATGACTAAACAGCCCGGGGTACAGCCATTCTGTATTCTTAGTTAACTCTGTTTATTAATTATCATACATTAATAGCCACGTACAAATCCTTCAGCACATGTAAGCAATTTTAATACTGCTTACATTGCAGATTTGCCTCTCTTGTACGTCACGTTAAGTACGTCAGTGTATCTTTGGGGGTTTAATATGCTTGCCTTTCCTTTGGGGGTTAGCAAGAGTTTTGTAAGTCACACATTGTTTCCTGTTCATCATTTTCCTCCGCTGATGCTGTGCAGAACTTGCGCTGGATGGCCCCAGAGGTGTTTACTCAATGCACGCGCTACACGGTGAAAGCGGACATGTTCAGCTACGCCCTCTGCCTGTGGGAGCTGCTCACGGGGGAGATTCCCTTCGCACACCTCAAACCAGGCACTCAACACTTTTACTCTATTTTGTGCTTGCTGATGTTCACCATGATCCCATTTACATTAAGTTATAGGAAGTGTTGGGTAAGTTACTTCAAAAAAGTAATTATTTACGGATTACTAATTACATCATTCAAATTTTCTAATTACTTTGTCTGGAAAGTAACTTAGCTTCTCGATAAGGAATTCTATTACTTGACTCAATACTGCTTAAAATTCCTGTACAATAGAACAATAGAACTCTTTTAATTCTTTAAACTGGAGTCAAACAGGGCTGTTTAGCTTTAAAAAAAAAATTAACAAGTAAAAGAAAATGTTAAGCAATATATCTTTATGTATCAAAACATGAAAGTTTCAATGTAATAACCCCATTTTTCATGCTTAACATATATTGTCATTCATTTTTTTTACTCAATACATTGTTTTCTAAGCATTTGCACTTCTTTGGTTAAAAATATTCTGCAAAATATGTTTGTTTAATTTAGCTCCAGGAAGTACATTATTAGTAACTGTAATTAAATGACCTAAAAATAAAAAATAATCCCTTACTTTACTTTTTTCAGAAAAAAAATGTTATTTGATTACAGCAACTTGTTACTTTGTTAATTACACCCAACACTGTTTATAAGGGTAACTTTCTTTAATAGTATATTATGTAGCTTTTCCGTCCTAAAATTGAAATAATAAGCTAGAACCCATTCTTTTCACGATCCATTTGTTTTGTTACAAGTACCAATTATAAGTATTTTCTTTTGGTGGATTTACTCACACGTCCCATAATGATCACGTTTGGTCAGTGGGAGTGTAGGTGGTCTTTTGTCATTTTTTGTGTTTGATCACACTTTTTTGTTCACACTACAAAATCGGTCAATCTGATGTAATTGACTGCCTCTGGAACTCTGTGTCAAGCTCAAAGCTCAAACTGTTTTAGTCTTTTTTTGAGTTTTAGTTATTTACACCTGAATTTACTGTAGAAAAACCTCCAGATAACATGAAACTGAAGTTTAGTTGTGCAGCAAATACCGGTCAAAATGGTAAATCAGAGACTTCAAACTACCCTTACAGAAAATGCACGTTAAAATCACATGTGGAACACACATGAAATTTCATGTGTTTCGCATATATTCCACCGGTGATTTTAACATGTAATCATTTTCAAAACCAAACATTTCATGTGCGAAATGCATGTGTAGCTAATGTGGGGGGTTTTTTTCTGTAAGGGTAAGCAGTCTAAAAATAAATCAGGAACAAATTTGTGATGTAACCTGAATCATCGTTGGCATTTAATCATACTTACACAGCAATTACGATCATTGATTTAGCCAATAGATAGCCATGTAGCACTATAACAGTAAATATAGGTCATTTAATGAGCTGCCAAATTACAAATGTCTTTAGTTGTCTAAATAATCATCTTCTGGCACTTTCCAGCTAATCTTTGGAAACTGTGTTTTGGTTCATCCACAGAGATTCAGAGCTGACAACTTTAAAAGCAGAAGACTTACCCACTCAAGTGATATCTATCTTCTTTAGATTTCATACATCTGTGCAGTGAATCCCGTTCATCGGCAGAGCTGAAACGAAAACCAAAACACGTTCTTTCACAAGATGCATGCAGTTATATTTATTAACCACTAGAAGACCAAAAGTTGCATACCTACCTTTAACTTGAGGTTTTAATTGTAGTTTCATGTATTATTCTAGGACTTCAAGAACAGATGAACTAGAAATGTTGAACTATGTACTTTAAATTTTAACATTTAAACAAATCCTAGTGTGTTATGTTAATGTAATTCTAATGAAGTTTTAATTAAAATGTCTCACACGTGTGAAATGTTTACAGCTGCAGCCGCTGCAGACATGGCCTATCATCATGTTCGTCCACCGATTGGATACTCGATCCCCAAACCCATCTCGGCACTGCTCATGAGGGGCTGGAACGTTTGTCCAGAGGTCAGTGAGGCACATCTACCTGAAAATATGACGCATACAGTACACTGTAAAAAATCCAGGCTTTCACTCAATTCATTCATGTTGTCCAAACACAGATTGATTAAGTTAACTTGAAGGTAATCGCAACAATTGTACATTTTCAGCTCATTTTAAATAAGTAGTTTCAACAAGTAGTAAAAGAAAAAAGTGTAGTTTATCAAGAGATATGGAACCATTTTATATTTATTTTACATCCATGTAAAACAGTAAATAAAGAACTATGAATTTACTACTATAAAAAACTATGAACATAATATAAGTTGCTTTTGCAGAGGCTTGTTTAAATGATCAAATTCAAGACGTCTTATTTAAAGTACTTAAGAAAACACACAAAAGATTGAAAGTATAACATTTTAATTAATTCATCTATTGTATGTCACTTAAATTCATTCCTGAACTACCTCTCTGTTGTGCCGAGTTCATCTATAATTGTTCAGATTACCCAGAATCCCTCATCTCTGGAGCTCAGGACAAGTTTGTATTTCTAATTTTGTTAATGAGCATCCAGTTGCTGGACTACTGTGTGTCTCTGCAACAAACCTGAGCCAGGTGCTTTCTCATGTTCATGGTCTTTGTGATGTTCTCAGCGCTGGTCCCTCAGGTGTGGCTGAAACTGTGTCAAGTGTGCTTGTTAGGAATGTGCCCTGCAGCCAAGTGCAGTTTGACACCAGCCTCTAGGGCAATGGAGCTTTTGCTGAGCAACACTTTAAAAGAGCCAGGATGCTAATAGCTTGTACAGTGCTTTTTTTTTGCTTTTTTTTTTAAGTATTGCTTAAAGAGACAGCTCACCCCAAAAAATGTAAATATACTAATAAGACCCTGTGTGACATAATATACCTCCATAAATAAATACAATATAAATTGCCATATCACACACTACAATGCCATTTGAATGAAACATATACAGTATGCTCCCTTGTGGAGTCCACTTTGCAGGACACTTGTCAAATTAGAACAAACATCCAACATAAAAAGAGAAACATACAAAATGTGTGCCGCGGTGGAGTGAAAGGACCGGGATTAAGAAAAGCTGCCGTATGCAGAGACCGATTATTACCCAGTTCAGAGCTGGACTGATGAGTTAGGCTGCCAGTTAAATAGGGTTTGTCAGATAATTGAGTAAGTTACCACCAGATGCCAGATTAACACAAATAGCTGGGCAGTTTTTATACTGTGAATTCAGAATATAGGTCATTTATGAGATATGCTTAAAAACAGCTCCTTTGCTCCTGTTTAGATAACCTAAAGTAGGACTACGCAGTGACCTTGAAATAAGATATCTATATTCTTCTCCCTTTAGTGTCAGTTTATAACCTGATTTTGCAGCAGCCATTACTCCAGTCTTCAGTGTCACATAGTCTATCACAATTTGGTGCCAAAATCATGTCTTATAATTAACAAAATTTAAAAAAGAATTTGCACTTTAATGTTTTGTGGAAAACCCTTTTTTGTCTCTCTGTGACAGGAAAGACCTGAGTTTTCTGAGGTGGTTGCCAAACTTGAGGAATGCCTGTGTAATGTTGAGGTAGTTAGCATCCACATAACCTATATATCCAACATACATTTTTATCTATTTGTCCAGTACATATTTCATATGCGTTTGTGTGTGTGTCCAGCTCATGTCTCCAGCCTCCAGTAATAGCAGTGGTTCTCTCTCACCCTCATCCTCCACTGACTGCCTGGCAGCACGTGGCAGTCCGGGACGAAGCCATGTGGCTGCCCTCCGCTCACGTTTCGAGTTGGAATACGCCCTCAACGCCCGCGCCTATGCATTTTGGACCCAAAAGTACACATACAAACACTCAAAAACCTACACACTGTCCAAGAATTAGACCATGGTATTGCAAATTCAGAAAACAAAGTCCTACCCACGAAACTACAGAGCTACATTATTTAGCAAACAGATATGACCTGAAAAAGTGGCCCTTACAGCATAGCCATGCACTATTGGAGGAGTCAGGTCACCTTGCTCTTTTGTTTGGTCAGTGCCATGCAGGCCAACCACAACACTTCTGTACAGTTTGAAGGGCTGTTGCTTGGAAACTGACGCATGAAAACAAAAGAAAGCTACAGCAATGAAACTTGCATGACATTCGTTCTGAGAACCTTTGCTGGTGGTCACCTCTTAATTCTTTATGGGTGGTGATGAACGTGCGTGTGTGTGTTTGTAGGGAAACCTGGCAACGGTCAACAAAACCGCCGACACAGATAATTACCACAAGGGAGTCCTACTTTGCAGTAATAATCTTTGCAATATGATGTAACCAGATCTAGCATTGCGAGCAGTTTGGTGGAATGAGCAATAAATCAGGCTAAAGCGACACTGTGAATAACTAAATAGAAAACAATGATCATCTGAGCGAGGTGAACCGCGCAAGGCCTCATTGAGCTGATATGACAACAACAAAGAAACAGAAGTGTATCCTATTTAGCGTCATTAAAGTTTAATATCACGGAAGAATCGTGCTTGTTCTGTGGTCTTTGGCGTAAACTAATACTAATCTCATTGTTGAATCAAGCCTCTCTGTTTTTTTGACAGCTCTGCTCGGAGGTCTTCACAGGGTTTGTCTCTGGATGAGCTGAGGAGGAACATGCAGTTCCCGCCCATCGACAGAAACGGTTCGTGTCCAACTCAAATGTGTGATTCATCTGTTTATATAACAGCTTAATGGGGGGCAACGTTGTTTTTCATTTTCATCTACAGAGAATATGACAACAATCATGTTGATATAATCCATGCAAATTCATTCTGAGGTTAACAGGACATTTTTACTGAGTTGCAAAGATGAGAGCACCGTGTGCGTGATTTAAGCATATGGTGCAACAAGTGGGTGGTTGTGTTGGAGTTGAGTGTCAGTCACTGTGTTTCGTGCTGTTCCCGCAGGATATGTGTCAGATCCCATGAGCACCATGCGTTTCCATTCCTGCAGCAGCAATGGAAGTTTTGAGGACAGCAACTAGAAGCGGCAAATCTCTAAAGAACGTCACAAGCAAATAATTGCATACATGACATCTGAAATATCATACCATTTGACTTTTTAAAAACACTTTTCACACAATTTTCTGAGAGCTCCAAGGTTTAGATAACATTTCCAACCAGGTTTTTAGTTGCTGCAATTATTATTTGTCAAAAATAGCATATACCAAACTTATAATGACAGAACATTGGTTACCATGGTGTAGGTCATTGCAATTTCGGAAGTGAGGCATGTTTTATAAACACACAAAATGATTATTTAGAGAATTTACAATTGTAATTAAATGCACATTTTACAGTGCACACATGACTAATTGTCAACCATTAATTACGACATGATATAAATGCACCTCCAAAGAGTAGAAGAACATGCTACTTTCAGTTAGGATGACTTGTGTTGTCATTTCTTTTTTGTATAATAATGTATAACTTGGTATGATATTTGGTACTCACATGGATGTCAAAGTTTAGTTTTAATTGTTGTTGCAACAAGAGTTTTTTATATTGTGTTTGGAATTTCGAATGAGAAGTAAAAATTTGGTAGATCAGGACAAACAAGTGCATTTCAGTATTTTATTCTCATTTCAAAAAAGCAAACAGTCACCTTTTAAGACCAAGACATGTGATAGGTTTTTTAAACAGAGCATGACTGACAACACAGGCACTATTAGGGAAATTTGGCCTTGTTTCTGCAGTTGAAACATCTCAAGTTTTGATTCTGACTTATGATGTGCATCAAGGCCATCGCTGATGGGGTAAAAGGTAGTGATAATTATCAGAGACTCAATGCAATTTTCAAAAGGAACTAAATAATCAGTACTAATCCCCCAGTACCCTAGCAATGGCCTTTATCTGCACAACAATGACCAATAATTCATAAACGAGATGTTTTAAGAATAATGGTATCATAGCAATGCATGTAAACTACTGATGAGTAAGTCATTAAACTAATACCGAAAATCAGTAAAGCGATCGTGTCATTCACATTACACTGTGCACAGTCATTGAGGTTTCTGTTGAAGTCTGTTAGTTAAGGTATGTGTGTCTGAAATGTGTCCATATACTGGTGGTGCAGCCTGACTAACTGGAGGGCTCTGCATCATGAATAATTTAATTATTTGTGCTGTGTGTGTCCTGCGGTGTCTATTTTCAGTGGGCCATGGATAGCTTCCCTACCAAGCACACAGGACCCATTATGGGTCTCTGAAAAAGAAAAGGAAATGTCTTTGTTTTATATCCAACAATATGGGTTAAGGTGTCCAAACTTTGCGTCTGAAAATCTCTAGGATCTTGAAAACCTTTTAACTTGTTCAGATGAGTTTAATTGGGGTTGGACCTAAACTATGCAGTACAATCGCTATCCAGCGCCAGGATCAGACAATCCTATGTTAGGTGAAAGGATTTACTATTATGCTAGTAGCTGTTCTCAGCATGAGCAGTCGTTAATGTTGGATACCCTGCAGGCCCAAAAAACCTCGCATCATCCAATGAGAAAGTGCTTAAGGAGTCTCTGCTGAGAGTCTGTTGGAAATGACTTCCAATTACTTTTGTTCCCCTGTTTCCGTCCACGTTCCTGCTTCCATTTGACTGTCTGGAATGGAAGTCTACACTTGTGGTGTCATCTTGGCTCCCGTTTTCTGATTTATTGATGATTGTTAGGTCTGTAATCTCTGTGATTGTCGGACTCTGTGGCTCGATATACTCTGACTGAGGTACATGCTCAGGTTTCAAATTGTCTTCCGAATCTTCCAAAGTCTCTCTGTTACTTGCTTCCTCTGTTTGGGCTGTGGTTTCATCAGTCATTTGTTTGGACTCTTCTGCATTCGGGATGTCAACTGTAGGTACGTTCTCTTCCGATTCAGATTGGGGTTTGTCTTGAATGTCTTCAGATGATGTCCCCAGATTCATGACCTCAACTGATGTGGAAGTTTCTTGTCCTGCAGTGTCTTCTTGGTAAATGTCTTCATCCTTACTCTGTCTTGACCAGAAAGTCAACAAAGAGCCTCTAGCCTCTAGGACTCTTTCATCTTTGGCTGAAGTATGTATGCTGTCTTTAGAGTGATCACTGAGAGCATCTGCTTCTATGGCCTCCACTTTAGTCTCTGTTTTAAAGCTTTCAACTACAGACTCTGTTTTCTCATTTACAGGAGTTGCCATTTCATCTCCACTCTTGAGTGTTTCATCAAGGCCTTCGATATCAGTACTTGCTGGTGCATCTGAAGCATCTAATACTTCACCATTTAGCTGCTCCTCAGTTTCTCCAGAGCTGAAAGTCTCTTCATCAAGGGGTTCAATGAAAGTCTGAAAATACCTAGATTCCTGGTGTACATTAATCCAATTACTTACTAAATCCACTCCAGCTGTTTTAGACAAAGGTGTTGGAGGAGCATCCAGATCTTCTGAATCAACACTCCCTTTGGTTACTTTCTCTCCAGTCTGTGATTTTCCGGAATTGGAAACAGATGAGCCACCGTCCATGCCTTCAGGAGCATCTCTACTGCCCCGTTCATTTTCAGACTTGTCTGGTTGCTCTGCTTCGACTTTACCTTCAGCTGAGACAATCACACTTTCTGTATCCTTATTGACGATTTCCTGTGTTACCTGTGCAGCTACATTTTCTATGAATGTTGTTGCAGAAGTCTCAGATTCTTTATCTGCATCTTCTTTGTCATCCTCTTTGTCTGCCTTTACGTTGTCACTGGCCTGGTCCTGATCCGCACCATCCAACTGAGACTCATTTTCTGCATCCAACTTATTTTCTATCTCTTGCTCTTTGTCTTGATCTGTTTCTTCTTCATCTTTAACAACCTCTTCATTATCATCTATAACTTCTTGAGCGTTATCACCAGTTGTCTCACCCTCTGCTAGGTCTTCTCTTTCTTCTCCGTCTGGCTGTTCATCGCTCTTCCCCTCTATGTTCTGATCTGCCTCATCAGCATCTTGCTCCCTCTCTGTGTCACCTGTTTCTGTATCATTTTCTGTCTGAGATTCCAAACCCTCTTCCACCACCTCTGGAACCTCAGCATCTGCTTTTTCAGTGTCCTGCATTTCAACACATGTCTCTTCTTGTTCTTGTACTACTGAGTCTTTCTCTTCTTCGTTAGTCTCTGTATTAACGTCTGCATTTGTATCTTCATCCTGTATTTCTTCAGTCTCAATTTTCTCAACTTCCTCACTGTTATCTGGTTGCTCAGCTTCATTTTGTTCTTCTGGTTTCTTTTCTTCCATGTCTACACTCGCTGCTGTATCCGTATTCTCATCTATTTCTTGTATTTCTTCAACGTCTTCTTTCACATCTTCAACAGCCTTTTCATTTTCATCTATAACTTGAGCGTTATCACCAGTTGTCTCACCCTCTGATTTGTCTTGGGTATCCACTTCGTCCACCTTTTCCGCCTCTTCAGGACTTACAACTTCTCTCTCTCCATTTTCAGCATCTATGTTACTATCAGGCAGATCATTATTCATCTCAGCAGGTTCACTCACTTCTTCCTTGGTACTGGCCTCAATGTCATCCTCAGGTGCCCCGCTGGCCTCCATTTCATTTTGCTCTTCCTGTGATGCCAATTCCTCATTTTGATCATCAAGGTTGTCCTCTGGCGTTTGAACTGTATTCTCATTAGAAACAGCTTCTTTCTCTCTGTCCCCTTCGTCTAATGTATCCTCACTAATCTCTTTCATATCTGACACCTCTTCCTCTGGCTCTTCTACTAACGTTTCTTCTTTTTCTATCTCATTCTCTTGCTCCCTGTCTTCTTCCTCATTTCCTTCCTCTAACGTATCTTCACTAATCTCTTTGTTATCTTCCACCTCTTCCTCTGGTTCTTCCACCATTGTTTCTCCTGTTTCTAACTCATTCACCTGCTCTCTGTCTTCTACCTCATTCCCTTCCTCTAATGTATCCTCACTTATCTCTTTCATATCTGTCACCTCTTCCTCTGGCTCTTCTACCAACGCTTCTGCTGTTTCTACCTCATTCTCTTGCTCCCTGTCTTCTTCCTCATTCTCTATACAACTCCCATCTTCTTTCTCTTCCATCTCATCCATCATCTCATTCTCCACCTCTACTACTTTTTCCTCTTCCTGGGACTCTTCTTCCATATTTTCATCTGTCTTGGTTTCCTCTCCAAGCTCAACCTCACTGTTTGGTTCCTCTTGACTTTCTTCCTTACCCCTATCACCTAGTTCGCTTTCCTTTTGGTCATCATTCACACCCTCCTCATCTTTATCGGCACTAGCCTCATTTTCTTTATCCTCCTCCTTTGACTCATTGTCACCCTCAATCTCATTTTCTTTCTCAGCAGCTTCAATCTCTTCATCCCCTGGTTTCTCTGCCTCCTCTATTCCCGGATCTTCACTTTTATCCTCAACCTCTAGATTTTCAACTTCTTCCTCTGTGCTTTCTTTTAACTCATCATTCTCTTTGCTAGATTTTTCAGCATCTTCCTCCTTATCAACGCCATCCCCCTTGTCATCTGTCTCCTGTACTATTACTCCTGTTGATCTATCAACCCCAGCCTCATCTGCTAGGTCTTCTCTTTCATCTCCATCTGGCTGTACATCGCTCTTCCCCTCAATGTTCTGAACTGCGTCATCAGCATATTGCTCCCTCTCTGTGTCACCAGCACCTGCTTCTGTATCATTCTCTGTTTGAGATTCCAAACCCTCCTCTTCCACCTCTGGTACCTCAGCATCTGCATTTTCAGTGTCCTGTGTTTCAACACATGTCTCTTCTTGTTCTTGTACTACTGAGTCCTTCTCTTCTTCATTAGTCTCTGTATTAACATCTGCTGCCTCTGCTTTTGTATCTTCATCCTGTATGTCTTCAGCCTCATTTTTCTCAACTTCCTCACTGTTATCTGGCTGTTCAGCTTTATTTGTCATCTCACTTTGTTCTTGTGTTTGCGGTGCATCCATGTCTACTCCCGCTGCTGTATCCGTAGTCTCATCTATTTCTTGCATTTCTTCTTCTGTGTGGTCTTCAGGCTTCTGTTCATTTGTCTCTTCTGCAGGCTGCGCTGGTTCAATATCATCACTTTCCTCTGGAATTTCACCTTGAGTGGTTGATGGTTGTGGTGAAGTGAAACCCACAGCACTCTCAGTTTCGTCTCCTTTAAAAATGAGCATATACAATTGAACTATATAATTTTTTACATGCCTTATTTCAACGGAGTGGTATGGTTAAGTACATAACAGTACAATACGGTTCAGCATGGGTCACCCTGATCATGTTTGTATTTACAATGCCAAGAGTACCCTGACTTGATAGGCATGGGGTATGGCAAAAAAATGTCATTTTTTCGTTCAAAGAGGAAAGCCACATGGGTTTTTGTGTTGCATTCTGTGTTGTTGCTGTGTATTAAAAAATGACGCTTCCTGTCTTGTCGCACATACAGTAACGACTTTCTTTAAACCAATGGAGTTCAGCAATGAGTTAAGCACCACCCTTTTAGTATCATACTGTTGTGCTAAAATTCCTTTACGAAAGGATCCCAAAAATGATTACAGTATGGGTAATTAATTTGGTAGGTTGAGGCAGTGCAAATGGAAAAAGATGCGTATCATACTCTAGTGTACCCAACCGTACCGCTCAGTGGAAACGAGGCATTGTACAAACACAAAACTGTCAGTGTTTTGGTCTGAGCATTACAAAACTTTGAGTACAAAAATTTATCTCTACTTAAGGCAAAAGAAATCAAAGAATTGTAGCGAAAGTGAAAGTAATTGTCATTCAGCTTCATATGATCTATTAAATTGTTTACCTTGGCCATCCTGTTGGGTCTTCACTGAAGCTCCTTCGTCTTCCTCTGTGCTTGTATCACTAAACTCTGGTTCTGAACTACATTGAGATTCCTTCAAAATGGCCTCAGCCAACTTCTCCTGCATTGACTTGGCTATTTATTGTCACAGGGAGTGAGAAGACATATGACATCCATGGCAAAAATGTTAAATTGGAGGTGGATTAACCAAATGAGTAATATAATTCATTTTGAAATGAAATGCAGCACAATTGTGTAAATATGTACAGTTTTATTACCAGGACAGCAAACACTTTCATTGAGAACACAGCATGCAGGAAACAATCGCAAACAATGCTTTCATGCAGGACACAAGTCTGATTTCTCTGATGGGATGGCACATGCATTTTACACAACACTATTTTGAATATCGATTTAGCCAACCATTTCATTTAATCATGCTTAATATAAAACACATTAAAAAGGGTTAAATGCACATTTTCAACAAAAGAAAATAAAAAATATTTAATCACAAAAACACTGCTCTGTATTCCTTAAACCCTCAAATCCAAAATAGCCCAGATATAATGCATAGTATTTTGTATATATGCAGTTGTTTTTACAGTGATATAAAAATCACTGTATATTTTGAAATATAACAAGTAACTCAAAAATAACCTTCTTGATGGACTGTAAAAGTTCATTCAGACTGATAAGTATGCTGATACCCAGTCTGGGAAGTATTTAGTTACAGAGTAACTAGTTACTGTAATTAAATATTTTTTTCGCTGATAAAGCAAGAAATTACTTTTTATTTTTAGGTAATTTAATTACAGTTACATTTATTGAACTTGCCTTAAATATTGTACATAAATTCAACAGTTCTATATAAATCAATTCAGAGAAGTAAAGAAGATTACATTTATCAAGACAATTGCGTATTCTTAAGAAACAACTAAATGTTTTAGACATATATGTCAATATACAGTATGAATGAAATATGGTGTGGTTCATTTGAAATGTTTTGTGTGCTGATAAATATAGTGTTTAAAAATTAAGTGTTATTAAGCAAAACAAAGTTTCTCAAATTTCTCAATTGTTTTGAATCAAGTTTAATTTCTATTGTCTGTGTTTTTCATATAGATTTATACAGATTTTTAGTATTAAGTCATTTATTCATTTTTCTTCGGCTTTGTCCCTGATCTATCAGGGGTCGCCACAGAGGAATGAACCGCCAACTATTTTACGCATCAGATGCCCTTCCGGACTCACTCTCGCATTCACACATACACTACGGCCAATTTAGTTAATCCAATTCCCCTATAGTGAATGTCTTTGGACTGTGGGGGAAACCGGAGCACCCGAAGGAAGCCCAAGCGTACACTGGGAGAACATGCAAACTCCACACAGAAATGCCAACTGCAACCAGCGACCTTCTTGCTGTGTGGCAACAAAGCTAACCGCTGAGCCACCATGCCACCTTGGTATTGAATCAAGTAATTAAATTACTTAATGAATATACTAAGTTTTCAGTAACTTTTTAGACCAAGTAATTTAAAAGAGTCATTTAAATTCAATTTTAATGATGTAATTTGTAAATAATTACTTTTTAAAAGTGAATTCCACAACACTGCTGATGGCAACACAAATAGCATGCAATAAAAAAACTGGTGCCAGAAACAGTAGCAAACACAGCATCAATGAATAGCCACCAAACAGAACCACCATTGTCAATTACACAGATAAGTGTGTAATATTCTGCTTTTAGCACGATCAGAACTGGAGTAATTAGTGTACTCGTGTATTTGCAATAAGTCACATAATCATCTAAACTACCTTCTTCTCTGGTAAAACATTTCCATTTTAGACTATTAATGTTACTAATATTTAGCTTGTAATAAAATATGCAAATTAGTTCAAGCACTGCCATTATTAAAATATGCGAAACAATTGTTTTGAAATTGATTTACTGACTGTCATCTTTTGAAAGCACCACAGTGACCAACAGCCAACAACAATTCTCCTAATTATGTGTTTCTGCTTATTCATCTGGCAAAGAGAAATGAATATTAACATTAAATGACACACTTCAGCTTTAATTAAAAGCGCTGTGTGAAGTCCCTAAACACATTGTTTATCTTAAAGCAATCAAATCTGTTTATTTGCGAAAAGGACAAAAATAAGGAGACTCCTCAGTTCTGATGTTGAAAAAGCCAGCATAAAAGACCACAAAAGCTCCAGTCCTGACAGGCACACAGCACTAGTTTTCATGCAGGCACTCACCTCTGTCCGGCTCATTTTCTTGTGGCTTATCTTCAGCTTTGGCATCCTCCCCAAATTGCTCACCTTCAGTTGCCTCTTGCTTGTCAGTGTCTTCTGACATTTCCAGGTCGCTCTTCTCCATGCCGTCCTCGGGACTATCCTGCGTCCCAGAGTCCTCTGCTTCAGCTTGAGGCAGTGTAACGTCGCTGGACTCTGTGGCCTCTGTTTCCTCTGGTTTGGTTTCAGCAGTGTTGAGGTCTTCCTCTGCCTGCGTGACATCATCTGGTCCATCAGCATCGGCGGCTTCTTTGGTGTCCTCCAACATTTCTCTTTCACTGTTGTCACTGTCACTGCTGGATAAGCTGGACGTTCGCCCAGATGAGACAGATGATGATCTTTTGACTTCTGAGTGAAAACAAGACAAATAATCTGTAATGCTGGGTTCACTCTTTTCCCCTCAAACCAATTTTTAGCTCAATTTGAACTTGTGATAGATGTGATTGAGGTTAATTCTGTGCATTTACGGAGTGCGTTCTGTGTCATTTGCGTAGTGTGGGGATAATTTGCCTCTATTTACATTGACTTTGTCTGTAATTTACTTACTAAAAAGCGTAATTCTGCATTTGATGTGAACCCAGCATAAGTGGTAAGTGCTTAAGGACCAACCAAAGTATTTTGCATTTAAAAGACGTCTAATAGATGTCCAAACATAGATGTCTTGGCTAAATCTATTAGACATCAAACAATAGTCCAAAAATAGACTTCACATGTGTAGTCATTCATTCCTGTCTCTTTAGGGCTTTTCGGACTTGGAATTGTTAACCCTAGGCCATACTTAATCCTGGGGTATCTGTAATCACGTTTCACACTGCTTAAACTATACATGGGTTTAACTGTTAATCCTGGGTATTCATTGACAGTTGTAGTCTGTACATTCACAAACCCAGGTTAATGTTCTAATTTGCATACTTGCAAGTGTCACTCACTGTCATCTGATTACACAGCTTTTCCTGCATCTTGCCAGATATTTAAAAAATGTCACCATGTAGGTCTTTATCTGTTTTAAGCCTGACGAAACGCACAAATGTGAGAAAACAAAGACAAAAGTACAAATGAATGAAAAGGAACAAATGTAGATTTACCATCTCCCCATTACTCCAGTTTACTCATTTTCTGCCTTTTATTATTACTTTCTTTTCTCTCACTAGCTGCTGTTTACGTGATGCACGTTTCCTGTTACTGATATAACATGAGTCTCGCTGCTCAATTTCTGGATAGCTGTCTGGTTGCCAAGCGTCCAGCAGCCACAAACAAACACAACTCTGTTTCGCATTGAACAAACTTAACACCGCAATACAGGGTTAACACCACAAATGCAATGCTAACCTATGTGAAACGTGTCTTTACCTAGGATTAAAAGTGGCGTTTAGAATGACTACAGTATAACCCTGGGTTATGATTAGTGTGTAAAGCCTTTTGGATGCCTAGTCTATAAGGTTTTCACTTGCAGCCCAAATGTAGCCTTGTTTTAGCCAGTACGTCTATGTTTAGATGTCTTTTAAACACAAATAAATGCATGCTGGGGACAATTGATTCATATTAGATGTTGTCAAACACGGTGCAAAACACGACCGTGTAGTAATACTAACTAGACATATCGTTGTCGTCGTCACTGTCTGAGATGCTTTTCTCCTCATCTCCATCATTTTCATCCCTGGTCTCAGTTTCTTGTTCTCCCTCACTGGCAGCAGAAACTGGCTTTTCCTCCACTTCATCGCCATCTTCAACAGGCCCTTCATCATCAGCCTCAAAGTCTTCCTCATACTCTATATTAGGGGACAGAATAAATGTGATCAAAGCGTATTATTTAAAGATACAATAAAAAAATTAAATAAAAAAAACATATACTTGATGCATAAATGTGTAAATGTATGCACAATAGGTGATGCTTAAGAATATTTTTGACCTGCATTTGTAGTTAACTGTACCTTTGGTCTTTTTCTTTTCTGCTGTTTCTCCATTTATCTCTGTTTCCATTTCCTGATGCGTCTCAGGCTCTGCGCTAGACTGAGTCTCTGTGTCCTCATCTGTGGTCTCTTTAGCATCAGGAGATTTGGAGGTGGGCTGCTCCTCTTTCACTCTTTTTTGAGGAGGGGTGGGTTTTTTGTCCAAGCCCATGGCAATAATACACCTAAAGAATTACCATACAAAAACATTCCGCATCTTGATTAGTGGTGGACTAGTGTGGGGGTTTTCAATGGCCAAAACCAATAATGACAAATAGGCAGTGTCGAAATGGTTTTAATAGAAGACTTTGTATTGGGACACTTTCTTTGGTACACTTGTTCATCTGCTTGTTAATACCAATCAAACAATCAGCCAATCACAGCTCAGTAACTTAATGCATTTAGGCATGTAGATGTGATCAAGACGATCTTGTCGAAATAATTACTATGGTAGTCAATGTTTACAGGTTTCAAACATTCTTGGATGAACTATCCTTTTAAGACGGTTTAAAATTGAATTCTTCAAAACATATAAAGTTGAAGTCCAAATTATTATCCCTCCTATTAAATTTAAATTATTTTATATTTTCTTATTTTTTATATATATATATATATTTTTTTTTTTTAAGTTCTCTTTTACGGAAAGAAGATTTTTTTCAACACATTTCTAAACATAATAGTTTTAATAACTAATTTCTAATAACTGACTTCTTTTATCTTTGCCATGATGACAGTAATGATGATGACAATATTTTACTAGATATTTTTCAAGATACAAGTATTCAGCTTAAAGTGCAGTTTAAAGGCTTAACTAGGTTAATTAGGTTAACTAGGCAAGTTAGGATAATTAGGCAATTCATTGCATAACAATGGTTTGTTCTAGACAATTGGAAAAAAGAATAATGTTGGGGATAATAATATTGACCTTACAATGCTTTTAAAAAATGTTGAAACTGCTTTTATTCCAGCCAAAATAAAACAAATAAGACTTTTTCTAAGGGAAAAATATTATCGGAAATACAGTACTATAAAAATGTCCTTGCTCCATTAAATGTCACTTGAAAAAATTATATTACAGGAGGGCTAATAATTTTGCCATCAACTGTGTGTAAATACAACTAATTCATAACAATATGTAAAAATAATAAACTGGAATAATTGTATCTACTAAGAAATTCTATTGTTCTTCCTTCACAAAAGTGTGTAAAAACTGTAAAACAAACCATTTCTAGTTTTAAAAGTATTTTCAAACCTTCTATAAGTATCATTTTAGAGATGTGTTATCCTTACTTGTAGCATGGTGATGCTCCTTCCACACCACAAAATCCAAAGTGTCCATGTCTGCCTCCGAGCCGAGAGCCTTTCCTGTGTTTGAACTCACAGCAAGAGCTGAGCCGATCCACTTGCAGGCCATTGAGGAAAAATGTAAGACTGAATGGAAACCCTTGGTGTCGTCTAGACACAAACTGGAACACTTCTACAAGAGTAAACAACAAAAAAAAGTTCATTTTTAATTGGCTTTTGATTACTGTGTATGTCATTAAAGAGAACATAATTTATTGTAATAAATGCGTCACTGTCAAAGTAACATCCACTCGACAGATCAATAGCGTAACTCAATTCATGCTATCCTTAAGATATGAATTACAAAGCCCAGGTGTACAGAGAGGCTCACTGACCTCCCTCTGTTAGATTCCCTTTGTAGACGCACAGGTTTTCTCCTCCACAGTGCTGCTGGAAGACCTTCACTTCATCTTTGAGGTCCATCAGATCATGGGACAGGTGGACACCCTTCCCAAAGTACATCATGCTCACCAACACTTTACTCTGGGCTGATGTCCTCTGAAGAGAAGATGGCTGCAAACAGAGGAATCGCATAATAAACATGAGTTAAAGGAATATTTCACCCAAAAAAAAAATTCTTTCTTGTGTTGAACACAAAAGAAGATAATCTGAAGAATGTTGAAAACCTGTAGCCATTGACTTCTATTGTATATCTTTCTACTATGTACGTCAATAGCTAACAGTTTTGTTTTGAACATTCTTCAAAATAACTTCTTTTGAGTTGATCAGGAAAACAATTTTGTCCTTTAACACGAGCAGTCAGATATATGAGCTGTACCTTTAAAACACTCTTATTGAATGCATCAAACAAAACTCAAGGACATGCACAGAACAACATGAGCATTTATAGCAAATAAACGAATGTAAATATTATCCTGCTCGCTTTTTGAGCGTTGTTGAGTGAGTTCTTAAAGGCCTATGATTGATCACACGCTCAACAGAAAAGGCTGCGATTGGCTCTAATCAGCGTGGCTCTAGCGCTGTTCAGCAAACAGATGGTGAGTAAGTTTAATTTTTTTGGTGAACTGCCCCTTATTATTGCCCCTAATATTACCATTTCTTAATAATGGGTATGTCAACCATTACATTAGTTAATAGCAACAAACTAACCTCTGTAACAGCTGTTGGTGCTGTTGTGGGTCTTAACTTTCGACCTCTTACTGTTCCATTCGCTCTTGGTCCTCTTTCTTTCTTCTTGGTGAGGGGCGGCACAGGGGTCACATAGTTGTTAATGACAGGAAGACGGTAGGGCGAGACGGTGCTTGTGAAGTCCATCGCGGTCAAATGTCTCACGGCATCTCTGTCCAGCTATAAATCAAGCCAGAGCGTTGAATATATACAATTTATTATTGTATTATAATATAATGAAGGTTCCCACATGAAATACATGAACACAATTGTAATTTAAAGTAAATCCTATAGTGCTTTTAAACCATGCTATAGTAAATTGTATTATACTTGTATACTACTTGTAATATGTGTATAATACTGTATATTATGGTATTTACAACACATACAGCATACTGTAGTATTAACTAGAGTGCACTGAAAACCTGTTATAAATACTGTAGCACTGCTTTAGTTTTTACTGCAGTAAACAGAACAGTACAGTTTTGGGTAATTTGAATTTGATTATATTATTATAGCAACTGTAGAATTACTAGGGCAGACTCATTCTTAATCTAGGAAAAGATGCATTAAATTTTACTATAGTATGGTTCAAAAAAAGTTATATTTTAAAAATGTATTTACTATAAATGACTTTTTTTCTATCATTATGAATTAAAAGTAAATATCTACAAAAATAACATGAATGTCTAAGCTAATCATTGGGTCTTTTTACGAGATCATTTTTTTAAATGAGAAATATTTGATGTTTATATAATAATATTAATCTCAGATTTTACTTTTTTATTTTGGTAAGTGACACATGATGATTGAGAGTGTAAGTATTAGGATGTTAGAAGGGGGTCACCGCATAACTGACGGGCTGATCAGTGTCGTTGGAGGAGTCCCGTTCTCTGGGTCTGTGTCTTGGGGAGCTTTTCTTCACGGAGGCCGTGGCACTGTTTAGGGGCTTGAGTCGAACAGGCCTCTGCATCTTCCCTGGAGCCGTGTTGGGCCTGGAGGAACTCGGCTACAGGAGTATAAACAATAAGTTAAATATGCTTCAATATGTATTTACATAAACTGACACATTATTATTGGTACCCTTTAAATAAATAAATCAATAAAAAATGAAACAATTCCTTCACAAAAAATCTATTTGCTTGAAATATAAGATAATACTTTAAATAAAAACTACTTTAATTTTTACTAGTCTATTAGCTAGTATATCTGATATCTTAACATATGGGTTTGCAGAGACGTATCTAGAGAAACCAGAGCAAACAATAAAGCTCATGTGTCATCAATCTGCTGGAGCAGAAACTCTCCAGACACCACACGCCAACAGACAAACATCCATGAGAAGAACAACCACAGCACTTCATATCACCTTCTGTTTAACATGATAACAAAGAAATGATCTGCATCTACTGTATGATTCAGTAACATAAAATAAACTTAAGCAAATATCAAATTCATAATATCTTTTTTGAAGTCATTTGACGTACAGCATTATAGAGCTCTTTTTTGTAAGCGATTTCTGCTAAATGTGTAGCATGTAAACTCCCACTAACTCAAACTCACAGATTCGGTTGACTCCGAATGTTCTCCCTCCGGCCCAGAATGCCGTGCGTGCGAGATCTTTGGCCCTGTCGGTGGTCGAGGTGACAGCATTAGCACTGGCTCATCTTCATATCTCTTGGAGCGGTCTGCCTAACATAGAATGCAAAAAGCTGAATCATAAAATGTACTTTATTATAATGTCATCTGAATGTCATCCATTTCAGTCTGAAAGGGGTTTTGTTCAAATGGCAAACCTTTAGTTTGTGGATTCGTTCCCTCCGTGCAAATTCCTCAAGTCTTCTCTTGATCTCATTCTGGTGAAGACGCTAAATAAAGGGGAAAATGATTTACAGTAAATATATATATATATATGATAAATGTATGAAAGTGATATACAGCACTCAGCATAAATGAGTACACCCCATTTTGAAAATGAATATTTTTATCCATTTCTTAATAAATATAGATAATATATTTCAGTACATTTGAACAAATTGATTTATTAAACAATAATATTTATTAAAATAAGATTTTGGTCACCAAACATCTTTAGAAATAGAAAGATAATACATTTAAATTCAAACTAAATATTGCAAAAAAATTATAACTGACACAATTTCAACTACATTTGATACTTGATTTTTCCTCTTTTTTTATTTGTGTTCAATCATTTTCCCTAACATATAAATTTGAATGTACTGATTTTTGGACTGTTATCGTAAATTATTTTGTTAGATTAGCTCCAGATTTGGCTTCAGTATTGACTAATCTAATGTACAGTATATGCACATATATAATACTGTAATGCATCCTGTAAAATATATTATTAAAAGATAGATTTGTGAGGGGTTTACTCATATATGCTGAGCACTGTAAATATATAAATGCCATCCATAGTTTACAATATAAACAAAAACACGTTTTAATCAAACTCAACTATATTGTCAATCATAACATTTATTGCATAAAAATACATAATAATTCTAGTAATTCTAGAGAATTTTTTTTTTTCTGGAGAAAATTTTTCTTTTAGTTTGGCTGGAATAAAATAATTGTTTAAAACATTTTAAGGTCAATATTATTAACTCCCTTTTAAAATATATCTTTTTTCAATTAGCTGGAGGACAAAGCACTGCTGTCCAATAAGTAGCCTAATTATCCCAATGTTAACACAATTAACCTATTATAACAATTAAGCCTTTAAATTGCACTTTAAGCTTACTACTACTAATATCTTGCAAAATAACTAGTAAAATATTGTTATCATGGTGAAGAAACTAGTCATAAGAAATTAGTTATTAAAACTATTATCTTTAAATTTTGTTTAAAAAAGGATTTTATATATCAAACATCACTTTTTTCAAAAAAGAATACAAATTTCACAGAAGGGCTAATAATCTTGCCTTCAACTGTGTATATATACAGGGTGATACACAAGAATACACAACTTAGAAAATCTGTATTTAATCAAAGAAACATGATGGAACTTTGGGTAATTAATCAATGTGAAGAGTACTTAAAGTTTTTTTTAGTAGAAAACAAGTTCATAGATGTTCAATATGACCCCCCTCCAGACACTCTAGTAATATCAACTTGAAAGTTGTGGTATTCTTCTTGAATCACCCTGTGTATATATATATATACTGTATTGTGTGTGTGCGTGGTAAGTTCTTCTCCAAAATATACATCATAAATCAGGGCTATACGGTGCCTCAGTGGTTAGCACTGTCGCCTCACAGCAAGAAGGTTGCTGGTTTGAGCCTCGGCTGGGTCAGTTGGCATTTTTGTGTGGAGTTTGTATGTTCTCCCCGTGTTCGTGTAGGCTTTCCCCAGTCACAGTCAAGCCATGTGCCATAGGTGAATTGAATAAACTAAATTGGCCATAGTGTATGCGTGTGAATCAGTTTGTATGGATGTTTCCCAGTACTGGGTTGCAGCTGGAAGGGCATCTGCTGCGTAAAAGATATGCTGGATAAGTTGGCAGTTCATTCCACTGTGGCGACCCCTGATAAATAAAGGGACTAAGCCGAACAAAAATAAATGAATGAATGAACATCATAAATAAATATTTTGTTTTATATCTTAAGTGTAATATACTTAAATATAATGTTAAGTTATATCTTATATTCTAAGATTTGTGAATTAAAAATGAGAGTACTAAATGTATATAAGCAATGTCTTTAATAAAACAAAACCCTTTCAATGTGAGCATAAGTACATTTAGCTTTTCATACTCCACAACAGCCTAGCAGTCTAATAGAGCTTCTAATAAAGGACTTGTGGACTGTAAAAAGCTCTCACCTCCATGTCTAGCACCTTGTGAAAGATGGCTTGAGCCAGACACTCTCTCACATGTCTCTGATGCGTTCGCCGGATCAGCTTGTGCTTGTACTCCTTATCGGGAACAATCCGTCCGCTCCGACTGATCTGAAGCACATGCACCTGCATTTAATGACTGATGCATCTGATGTTGTATAACATAAAGAGTCGTTCCTTTTCATCTTTTAACAGGTTGTCTAACACGATCGTTATGGGAATGCTAATTTCCTTATATCACTTATAACATGAAAGTTAGTTCGTAAATATTGTAATTGAAATTCTAGGCACAACATCATCTTACCAGCCCAACTTTCTGAAGATGTCTTCGTATTCTGGCATTGTTGAAGTATGCACTCAGATGTTTGTCCGTTAAGCTGTTGTAAGCTGAAAGAAGACTATAGACAAAGACATTATTAAAGGGATAGTTCGTCCCAAAATGCAAATGCTCCCATCATTTTCAACTGTTAAACATAAAAGAAGATATTCTGAAAAAAATACTGGAATCCTGTAACCATCGACTTCCATAGTATTTGTTTATGCTACTATGGAAGTCAGTGGTTACATGTTTTCAATTTACTTTAAAATCTTGAGTGATCAACAAAATAAAAAATAAAAAACATGTGAAAGGTTTGAGGGCCTCACAGTGGCGCAGTGGGTAGCACATTCGCCTCACAGCAAGAAGGTCGCTGATCGCTGGTTCGAGCCTCGGCTGGGTCAGTTGGTGTTTCTGTGTGGAGTTTGCATGTTCTCCCTGTGTTGGTGTGGGTTTCCTCCGGGTGCTCCGGTTTCCCCCACAAGTCCAAAGACATGCGTTATAGGTGAATTGGGTAAGCTAAATTGTCCGTAGTGTATGAGTGTGAATGGGTGTGTATGGATGTTTCCCAGAGATAGGTTGCAGCTGGAAGGGCATCCGCTGCGTAAAACATATGCTGGATAAGTTGGCGGTTCATTCCGCTGTGGCGACCCCAGATTAATAAAGGGACTAAGCCGAAATGAAAATGAATGAATGAATGAAAGGTTTGAAAAATCCCTTGAGAGTGAGTATATATTGAGTAAATAGTCATTTTTGGCAGAACTATTCCTTTAACAGAGTAGGCTTTAGTTTTGAAAACGTTACACATTTCAAATGAAAATCTACACTATCTGTTAATTGGGGCCTGATAATTGGCACGTTTGTAAATCTTATCATGGAGTTGTAATGTAAAGACATCTTTGACCGGGCTGATGGAATGATTCAGTGATCCTCAAGGCCACCAGTGCCAGGGATTTCAGCTTGAGGTGAACACTCTACATCTGTGTCAAGTGTAGTCTTGGAAATGCTCGACTGTTTGTCTGCCTGGCTTTTTCCGATACAGATTTGATTTCCCTGAGCATTTGTAAAGAAGACAACACAACCTGAACACTAATCCTGCGGCCAAGGAGATACCGTTACCGGTGTCTGGTTTCTATTGGAATTGAGTTTGGATTGACAGCACACTTAACCTGTGGCCCCCAACATTGAATTCATGTCTCTTTTTAAAAATTATTTATAAAAGTAAAACATCAGTTGTGCAAGACTGCCTGGGATATCCAAATACACTCAAATCCAATTAAAGGGATAGTTCACCCAAAAATGACAACTTTAATTACAAATAACAAAAGTAGATATTTTAAAGAAAGCTGAAAACCTGTAACCATTGACTTCCATAGTATTTGTTTTCCCGATGCAAGTCAATGGTTACAGGTTTTCAGCTTTCTTTAAAATGTCTTCTTTTGTATTCAAAGGAATAAAGAAATGTTTAAAGGACTGGAACTTGAGGGAATATAAATAGTTGGTAAATTTACATTTTGGAGTAAACTATGCCTATTAATATTGTCTTAATTTTCACTTCAGACATATATTTAATAGCCTATGAGTGCTGGCTATGTTCAACAAATAAACAACAGACATTCACTTTGGTTGCAATGAGCAATACTGGCTGCCCATTACTTTGTCTCTTATTGTTATTACATCTCTACAGCAACAAGCTTTTAGTCATAAAGTGTTAAAATGCCACAATAATAAAGCTCAAAAGAATCCATCTCGCTTGGTATGTTAATTCAACTGGACGTTTACGACTGGACTGTACGTTAGTTAGAGAGCATTTTACAGTAGCTTAGTCTAGCTTAGGTACTCACCTTGGATTCAGATGATTCATTTTCTCGGTGCTCAGAGATATTCGATATGTATCAGGCAACCGTACGTTAATGTGAGAGCTTTCTTGAATCCGGAGGATATTAAAAGTATATGCGCATCTGTCCGCCCGGCTCTGAATACTCAACACCTTTCTCCCTTTCCTCGCGAGGAACTGATGACAGCCAGTGTTGCCATGGTGAGTCACGTGATGATGCCTAGAAGTCGCTAAGTTCTTCATTATAAAACAATAATAATACAAAGTTCATATTGTTGAATATTTAGGATGTGGAAATATAGACATAATGCGAATACAACTTTTGTGGTGGTTAAACTGAAACAAACAAACAAAAATTAACTATAATTATGTTATATAGTCTACTACAGAAGGAATATTTGTTTTGTTATTTCGTCAAAAGTTTTATAGATGACAGATATTAGGCCTAAATGTAAATTCAGGATAATTTCGTCAAGATTAATGTAATGGACCAGTTAATAGCCTTCAAGGCTAGTAATAGACTAGCCTTGAAGTTGTGCATTGAGCGCCCTCTTGTGTTTCCACTGGGGATTATTAATCATCTGCCCAAAGAGAAAAAGAGAAAATTATTCAGATTATTTCAGAATATTCAATGCCATGATTTCAAACATTTGTGCTTTTTATCCTGGAAACATAATTAATGTTTTGACAGAAAATAAAAAATAATGTTCAGTAGCCTACATAAATAAAGTAAAAATTTTAATAAAGCAACATTACTGATGGTGACTCGGTGGCTCAGTGGTTAGCACTGTACCCTTTACAGCAAGAAGGTCGCTGGTTCGAGTCCCGGCTGGATCAGATGGCATTTCTGTGTGGAGTTTGCATGTCCTCCCTGTGTTCGCGTGGGTTTCCTTCGGGTGCTCCGGTTTCCCCACAGTTCAAACACATGTGCTATAGATGAATTGAATAAACTGGCTGTAGTGCATGTGTGTGAATGAGAGTGTATGGATGTTTCCCAGTACTGGGTTGCAGTTGGAGGGGCATCCGCTGTGTAAAAAGATAACTTCACATCATGTCACACTGTGTGTGTTTGTGTGTGTGTGACAAATCAAATTTAAATTAGAAGTGAATCAGCTTTCTTTCCTAACATGGAGCAGTTTTTAAATCAGGCCACATGACAAAAATGTTATGCAGTTTCTTATTAATTTTTTTTAGCCATGGACCCCAAAATACTAATAATCTGCTATCTCACACACATATGTAGGCTACACTATTAATTAAATTTCAGCTAACCCACGTTTTTGTATAGCATACCACAAAGCAATTAGTCTATAAGTACACATTCTTGCAAATCTTCTGTTTTTTTTTTGTTTGTTTGTTTGTTTGTTTTGGGCTATGCTTGTCTGAGGTTGTTACTTCTAATGTAGTTATAACAAGTGGTTAAAAACCAATTAAGACCCTTGCGCTCTGTTCCATAAAAAAAAATGCATTTGTATACACATGAATGCTCCTTCTGTGTTCACTCCCTTAATGCATTTCAAAGCCCTTTTTATTTGTTTTATTCTATTTTTAAATACTGTAGATTAAAATTATCAAGGTAATATTCACTGCATGCTAATATATACAGTATATAGCCCAAGTGAATTACATTTTATGCATCCTATCAAAACATCTATTTATGAAGCATCACAGATATTGCATGAATTGCATATAGCCCTAAAGGAATGGTGTGTGTGTGTGTGTGTGTGTGTGTGTGTGTGTGTGTGTGTGTGTGTGTGTGTGTGTGTGTGTGTGTGTGTGTGTGTGTGTGTGTGTGTGTGTGTGTGTGTGTGTGTGTGTGTGTGTGTGTGCGTGCGTGCGTGCGCACAC
>CAIGQW010000259.1:4381367-4392179 GCA_903798125.1 Danio choprae
TTAGCACCTACATTAATTGTCAAAGCAACTAAATAAATATATATAAAATATAAATGAAACACACTAATAAAAAAGGGCAGAGATCTTTGTTGAAAAAACAACAACATTATAAATCAGCGAAGAGATGTTGTATTCTTGACTAAATTAATTACAGGATCCAAGTTTTTATAATGTTTTTCTGTGGAACCTCTTAATGTAAACTTATTTTTTTCAATATATAGAAAATACATCAAATCTTCTAACTATGAGACAGTGGGAGGAGGTTTAGAAGACTTCCAGTGTAATAAAATCCATCTCCGGGCTATCAGTGACGCAAAGGCTAGAACATTATAGAACAAGGCTAGGTTATCCACAGTACATGATATTTTACTAGTCATTTACTGCTTAAATACTGCTTATATAAATATATATATATATTCCAGTTGTACTAAAAGAAACCTATAAATATGTTTTTCTCCAGAAGGAAAATATAATAGGAAATACTGTGGAAAACATGTCCTTGCTTAGTTAAACATCACTTGGGAGATATTTGAAAAATAATTAAACTAACGAATTGCATTATGGAAAGTTGATTAATGCTCTGTCAGCATTTGCTACTGAAAATTGTATTCTGCTGTTTAAAAGTGACTTTAATTGACATTTTATCAGCTTGGATTGATATATTATAAGAAATGATATGATATATAGAAATAAATCAGTCATATGTGGTACTGGCAGGTACTGTAACTTCATGACTAACCCCGGCGGTATATTCCAAACTACAAAAATGCCAATTAAAGTCATTTTGCTAAACTTTTCAACATCAAAAGTTGTCGGAGAAGAGCCCAAGGTCCCATAATGCAATGTTACCGATTTAACCGTAAATGGAAAGCGTATTAACCATAGTTTAACATTTACTAATGCATCATTAAAACCATAAGTTGTGCTTGTTACCATTAGTTAATGCATTACGGCTTAATATAAAATATGAATGACTTTATTATTATTAACGAACGTCAACAAAGATCAAAAGATAATGTAATAAATTAGCTGTCCATTGTTTTTTCATGTTAGTAAATACATTAACTGAACCGTATTGTAGTGTAAAGTTTTACCCATGATTCTATCCTTGTGTGTTTCTGTTTTGTCTCCGGTGAACACAGCATCATCTCTGGTCTATCAGTCCTTACAGTACCACCAGTCAACTCATCTACCAATCAGCAGCAGCAGCTAAATATTTTACACTTCACTTCTTCGACATGTAGTGTACACTTTCTCTAAATGTGATTATGACCCTTGTATTAAAGGGATAGTTCACCCAAAAATAATCATTTGCTCACTATTGTGCTCTCTCTCTTTCAGGGAATTTCAAACCTTTTTTGTTGTTGTTGAACACAATAGAAGACGTTTAGAAGAATCTTGGAAACCATTGACTTCCATAGTAGAAAAAATAAATACTAGGGAACTCAATAGTTACCGGTTTGCAACATGTTCCAAAACATCTTCTTTTGTGTTCAAGAGAAGAAACACAAACATGTTACTGACAAGTGAAAGATGAGTAAATTATGACAATTTTTTGCTTGAACTATCCTATCAAATGTATTATTTTGTGTGTTCATTTATTATAGTGTGTGCTGTCGCTATAATCTAAATTAAAATAACTTATTGACATTGTCTATATGAAACACTTTATTTCCAAATGTATTTATTTTTTGCATGCATTGGGATTACATCATATACAATGTTATTATGCATTACAAAATATACTCAAAGATTATGTGAAGAAAACTTATGACAAGTAGTTACATACCAATAAGACGATTAGATGGTTATTAAACTCAAAAATATTTTTTAACGCTTTATGAGGGCCGAATAACTTTAATGAATAGCATTAAACTGGTAAAGAACACATTTTGACTCAAATATGTTCATATATACATATATATATAGAAAAAACGTCAAACAAACGCTTCATATTTTTGATAATACCTAAATTAATGATAATCACTAACCTTCATCAACATATGAGGAGAAATTAATCAACCAAAAACAACTTCTAATATTCTATTCAAATATGCATAAATTATAATTAACAACTTCAAGTTCTATCTTGGCTAAAATGGACGGACACAATGACATCACAGGAGATGTGTGGCTAAAGAGTGCAACGGATCTGATGAATAAGAGCAGGAATGAAGGAATAAATAGAGTTATAAGCTCTGCACAGCAGAAAAAGGGCTCATATCAACATGTGCTTGAGGTTAAGAGAGCTGTTAAACCATGTGTTGGAATAAGGCACTTCAGCTAAACTGCGATTACAAACGGCAACATTTTCTCAATATGAGAGAAGTGGTGGTTTCACCCCAAACGGGGGCTAACAGAACGCAACGGTCATATAAAAGACAAATTCTACAAAATGCATACAAAGACAGTAATAATTCATACTACAACTTTAAAGATAACGGCACTGAGGAGCAATGCAGCTGGAATAATTCTGATTTTTTTTTTTGACTAAACAGTTAATTCAGAATCCACAACCAGTAAATTACAGGAAGAGTTTACCCCAAAAATAAAAATGACATCATAATTTACTCAAGCCATCCTCTGTGTATTTGACTTTCTCTTTTCAGACAAACACAGTTAGAGTAGTCTTAAATATTATCCTGGCTTTTTTTATGCTGTATAAGGGTCATGTAGCTACATTTGTCAGTGTTTTTGTGTTCATTGTAAGTGTATTTAATTTCCTAATAAACAAAAAGAATCTTATAGTTTTGTGTTTCTAATAAGAATTATGACAAAAAAAAAGACGACCTACAGTGCGTACATAACAATCCTTCATAAATCTGTCTGTTTCACAGATGCAAATAATCTGGAAACACACACAGTCTGAGCATCGGCAGTGTCTGTTTTTCATGTCAGTGTCTGCTTTTTGGTTGCTCCTTCTTTTGTTTTCTACCTCTCTTGGTCTCCTTGGGTTTCTTCTGGTTCTTCTTGTTGAGAATGGCTCTCAGGCTGCTGCACATGTAATACGGACGGGTTGCTGAACCGTCGTTCTTCTCCAGATCAAGCACTGAGAAAAAAACACTAATATCAATATAATAAATAATGATAATAATGTGATTTTTTTTTGGCAGAAGTCAGAGGAAATGATGGATATCTGGACACACAATAAACTTGTTAAACAAAGAGAAAACTGAAGTCATTGCAAGAACCACGAGATCTTGGCTTCTTGCTATGAGCATTGTGTTGGTATTAAGGGTACTGCCTTGGAATGGTTTCAGTCATTTGTATCTGACAGAAGTTTGTGGAGTACCTCAAGGTTCCATTCTTGGACCTTTTCTGTTTTCCTTATATATGCTTCCATTAGGGTCTATTTGTAGGAAGTATAGAATTTCATTTAATTTTTATGCAGATGATGCACAGCTTTATTTGCCATTAAAACAAAAAAAATGCTGGGTTCATAACACCATTTTTAGACTGTCTTGATGACATTAAATCTTCATTGGCACTACATTTTGTGCAATGAAGAAAAGATGGTATTTTTATCTTGGTGTTTTAAAATCCTTATGTGGAAACCTGGCTCTTATTAATTCAGTAATCAAAGCTAGTTTTTTTTCCAGTTGAGGCAATTATCCAGCCAAGTCTTTTCTATATTTTGCGAATTTAAAAGGTTTATGCAGTCGTGGCCAAACGTTTTGAGAATTACATAAAGATTGGAAATAGGAAAAGTTGCTGCTTAAGTTTGTATAATAGCAATGTGCATATACTCCAGAATGTTATGAAGAGTGATCAGACGAATTGCATAGTCCTTCTTTGCCATGAAAATTAGCTTAATCCTGAAAAACACTTTCCACTGCATTTCATTGCTGTCATTAAAGGAGCTGCTGAGATCATTTCAGTAATCGTCTTGTTAACTCAGGTGACAATGTTGATGAGCACAAGGCTGGAGATCATTATGTCAAGCTGATTGGGTTAGAATGGCAGACTTGACATGTTTAAAGGAGGGTGATGCTTGAAATCATTGTTCTTCCATTAACCATGATGACCTGCAAAGAAACACGTGCAGCCATCATTGTGTTGCATAAAAATGGCTTTACAGGCAAGGGTATTGTGGCTACTAAAATTGCACCTAAATCAACAATTTATAGGATCATCAAAAACTTCAAGGAAAGAGGTTCAATTCTTGTTAAGAAGGCTTCAAGGCATCCAAGAAAGTCCAGCAAGCGCCAGGATCGTCTTCTAAAGAGGATTCAGCTGCGGGATCGGTGTGCCACCAGTGCAGAGCTTGCTCAGGAATGGCAGCAGGCAGGTGTGAGCGCATCTGCATGCACAGTGGGCAAAGACTTTTGAAAGATGGCCTGGTGTCAAGAAGGGCAGCAAAGAAGCCCCTTCTCTCCAAAAAAAACAAAAACAAGGACAGATTAATCTTCTGCAAAAAGCATGGCAAATGGACTGCTGAGGACTGGGGCAAAGTCATATTATCCGATGAAGCCCCTTTCCGATTATTTGGGGCATCTGGAAAAAGGCTTGTCTGGAGAAGAAAAGGTGAGCGCTACCATCAGTTCTGTGTCATGCCAACAGTAAAGCATCCTGAGACCATTCATGTGTGGGGTTGCTTCTCATGCAAGGGGGTGGGGGGCTTTCGCAGCGGTTGCCCCAAAACTTTGTAATAATTTGCCTCTCCATGTTTGGCAGGCCAGAACCCTTTCGGTTTTTAAATCTAGTCTTAAAACTCATTTCTACTCTTTGGCTTTTAACACCAGATGAGATTCTTATGTCTGTTTGAATTGTCCTTTGTTTTAAATGGTGCATGCAGCGCTTTTTTAAATGGTAAAGCAGCGCTTTAGTAAACAACTTGTTGTTTTTAAAAGCACTTCACAAATAAATATTGACTTAACTATACTGATATTGAATAACTTTATGAAACATTAACAAAATAAAAATCAAACCATTCATAATATTTACTTCAGCTTTATTCTAATGGAAAACACATTTTATTTCATTTTAATGTTTTTGTTTTTAGTTTTTTTACAAAACATTTCCTCATTAAAAGACAACCTGTACTGAATTGCGCACAGTAGATGCAGCATCAAACCCCATGAACACATTACAAAAATTACAAAAAAATGGCTTTTATGTTCCCCTCTATAAATCGAAACTTGGAAAAACCTTCAGATTGATTGCAAAACACCAAAAGGAGAGCAGGACTTCTCCTTTTAAACTAGGCACATTTACTAAATACTGCCGTCAGAAGACCTGAAAATTCAGAGACTATCAAAAACATGGTTATATGACAATATACACACAATCTATTATGATTATAACAAAGTCAATAGGAAACTCATCGTGTCTCAGGTCATCCACATGAACATCCATTTACTTCATGAGCTTATGAAGAGGAGTTGTAAGGAAAGAGTCTGTAAGATGAAGATAAATATAGAGATGCACCAAAAGACCGGCTATTTATTGTGTTCAATTGGCTGATCGCGAACAAATATTCATTTTATACCTTTGCGATTTTCTGATGCTTCTGTCGTTAAATAAAAAGCACACTGTACAGATAAGACGTCTGTGTTTTGGGCAGTTTTCATTATAACTTGTTTATAGGCGATCGCTGGGAGTACAAAAAGTGTTTCAAAAAGCCAGAAAAATGAGCAGGATATATGATAATTTCATCAGCGAAAAATCTCAGTAAACAACATCTATATTTAATGTACTATACATGGGCTTACTTAGTTAATTTCTTCTTATTATGAGTAGATTATTTGATTGTATGCAAAAAACAATGTACTGGCAGTAACTTGAATTGGCACCCATGACAGAAATAGCAGCTCTATGATGCTGTAAATATTAGAAGAAAATCCTAAATACTGAATCAGGGGCTAAGAGGTTTTATTACAATATCTATAAGTGGAACTGATTTAATTTGAAGCTAATATGTCCTAAGCTAATGTGTTTTTGCATGACTGTAGTGCAGTGGTTGGTATTAATACTATGATTCTGCAGTTAGTACCATTCATGATGAAGCAAATATACTCCCTGTTTATGTACAAAATAAATAAATATGATAATAAATAAAATAAATAAATACATAAAACAAAAATATATAATAACAAATAAATAAATTAAAAACATTAAATCTTATACATGTAAAAAATATCAAGGGGAATAAATTGCAATGAAAAATAATAATATTAATAAATAATAAAAATAAATACATAAAATACAAATGATACAAAATATAAATATTATATTAAAAGAAAAACAAATAAGAGAAGAAAATCTGAGAATATCTGCAATCAAACCAAATAAATTAATAAATAATAATGCAAAAATACAATAAATATACTAATAAATAAATAAACAAAAATATAATAATACAAAAATATATATATAATAAATAAAATAAAGAGAAAAAAGCATGGGGAAACCTGCAATAAAAAAAATAGATAAATAAAAATAATATAAAATAACAAAAACACTATGAATATAATAATAAATAAAATAAACAAAAATTAAATAATAATGAAAATAAAATAAAATAAAGGGAAAAAATCTGCACTGAAAAAAAAAATCAAGATTGATGCATCATCATTTCGAACTTGCTATCATGATTGATTACCAGAGTATTGTTAGACCTTAAATTCAGTTACTTTGTTCCAGAAGACAAACAACAGGTAAGGCAAGGATGGACAGAACCAGAATGTCAGTAAAAAGAAACAAGGAAAAAAAGTATGGAAAAGTACAGCAAGAGCGAGTCCGTATCAGCAGATGGCGCTTCTGAAAATGGAACAAAATCTGCTCCTGAAGGAGAATCCCAGAACGCAAAGCGGCAGAGACGCAGCGAGCTACAGTACTACACTCCCAGTGACGAGACGCTTTCAGGACACCGCATACTTTTTGCCTGCTTGCTCAGATTTGTTCAGTATCCTGTGCAGGCCTGGAGGCATGTAATACGGTTTAGAAGGACTGCCATCGTTCCTTTCTAGATCTTCACCTGAAGCGTCCCGCCACATCACACCACAGGAGGAAAGAAAAGAGGAAAAAGTGGGAAGAAAGAAAGCAGTTAGTGAGCAGTCGCACAGTTTGAGGAGAAGTGGAAGGTGAAAAATAATAGTTCGAGAAGTGAGGCGATTAAGGTCATGCACAGAAGACGAGAGGAAATGGAAAGGAAGAGCAGTAAGGATGTTTTTATCATGGAGGAGGTGAACATATTACGATGTTCAGCATTTACTTAACCAGTTGGTGAACATTGGAGATTGAGGAAGGTGTACTTACAGAAGCAGAGGAACAGTGTATCGACACACATGGCATAGACATTAAAGAATCCATGAGCAATCATATACGATCCAAATATCACAGTCTGTGAAGGGGAAAAAAAAAGATTTTAATTATATGTTTTAATTATAATGATATTAATAACTGTACTATTACTTTTATTACTACTAATAAAAATGTACTTATAAATATGTTTAATTATATATATGCATGTATATTTGTTCATTTAACAAAAAAATTACTCACTCACCAGTAGAGGGACCCAATAGTAATTTAATGACGGCACTTCTTCCTGGATTACTGGTATTTGGCGGGTAAAGAAAAAGAATGCAAGGACACCTGAAGAAAAAAAAATGTCCGTAAACAAACAGAGATGGGATGGCAAACAGTGTGAAAACACCAGTAACTCTGGTGTATATAACCGAATGTAGGTCTATGCAATCTCTGGTTCAAGTCTTTGACACAAATGAAGCGGTTACTCACCCACACTCCCTGAGATCAACAGTTTGCCCAAAAACAGCAGGAAATCAGTCACCTTGTCCAGAACAGCAACTCTGGGGGGGTAATAAATTAATAAACAAACATAAAAAGATGCTGTATATTGCCATATTTAGTTTTAGAGCTTGTCTCTGTCTCTCTCTTTCACTCACTGATACATACACAGTGGTATGAAAAAGTGTTTGCCCCCTTACTGATTCCTTTTTTTTTTTTGCATGTTTGTCACACTTTAATATTTAAATTGGTTTGATGATCTGAAATATTAGTGAAAGATAACACAAGTAAACACATCATGCAGTTTTAAAATGAAGGTTTTTATTAATTAAGGGAAAACGTAGTAATATTAATAATAAAACTTAATATATATATATGTGTGTGTGTGTGTGTGTGTGCGCGTGTGTCTCAAAAACGGTTGAAATTGTGACTGTAACAAGCACTGACACACAAAAAAAATGTTTCTTTGATGGTATAGAGGCAACATTTACTGAAATTCGGTACTGATAAACCTTGCATACAAATACTGTAGCAAGGAAAAAAAACATTTACAATTATGCATTTGGAAGATTTACACTGTGTACACAGTGACTTACACTGTATTGAAGGTAAAACGCAGCATCTTGAAAAAGTCACAATAACTAGAAAAAAAATAAAAATCCTTGCCCAGGTGTGCATGAAAGAAAGTCCTTGCAGCTTCACAATTTGACAATGGCATTAGAAAGGCCTCAGCTGTGACTCTTACCTCATAACATTCCTCATTAACAGGAAGAAAGCGTCTCTCGCTGAAGTACAGAAATTTTTCCCATATATTGAAATCTGAAAGCATGAATAATAAAAAAGATGAATGTCAATGCACAACTTGTTTCTGTCAGTATATGCACAAAAATGCTTTTCATTTTATAGAATATTGGTAACCAGTACCCACTGACTTCCGTCATATATATATTTTTTTTACTATGGAAGTCAATGGTTATCAACATTTTTCAAAATATCTTCTTTTTTGTTGAACAGAAGAATGAAAATCATTAAGGTTTGGAACCAATGGAGGGCAAGTAAAAATGGTGAATAAATCTTTCATTTTTGGGTGAATTCATTCATTCATTTTCATTTCGGCTTAGTCCCTTTATTAATCTGGGGTCGCCACAGCGGAATGAACCGCCAACTTATCCAGCATATGTTTTACGCAGCGGATGCCCTTCCAGCTGCAACCCATCTCTGGGAAACATCCATACACACCCATTCACACTCATACACTACGGACAATTTAGTCTACCCAATTGACCTGTACCGCATGTCTTTGGACTTGTGGGGGAAACCGGAGCACCCGGAGGAAACCCACGCCAACACAGGGAGAACATGCAAACTCCACACAGAAACGCCAACTGACCCAGCCGAGGCTCGAACCAGCGACTTCTTGCTGTGAGGCGAACGTGCTACCCACTGCGCCACTGTGAGGCCTTTTGGGTGAATTATCCTTTTAAATTCTTTACAAGTATCCACATTGACACATCTTTTTGTTATCCCACTGTGTGTTTAAAATAAAGTTATGCAATATCTGAAGAAGTGTACTGACTCACCATAATGTAAGCATTCCGGTTCATGAACTTGATGAAGTGCTCGAGGCACCAGAAACAGCATTTGAGGCAGCACAGCAGGAAGCGTGTGAATGCGTTATGAGCACCTGAAACAAAGAGCAGCATTATTATAACTTACAAAACACTGACATATGTCTTCTTATGCGTATCAAGGCTGCTCTGATCAAAAATATGATTAAATATTATTACAATTTAAAATATCACTCTTCTGGTTTAATACAGTTTAAAATGTTATTTATATAAATGATTTCAAATCTTTACTCTAGTCTTTAGTGTCACATGACCCTTCAGAAATTATTCTAATATGTGACCCTGGACCTTAAAACCACCATAAGCATCAATTTTCTAAAATGGGGAATAAATTAGCTTTTTATCGATGTATGCTTTGAATAGAACAACATTTGGCCAAAATAACATTTGAAAATCTGGAATCTGAGGGTTCGAAAAAATTATAAATCTTTAAAGTTGCGATTAAGATGTTTACAAAATTTTTATTGCAATTAAAATCGGTTATGGTTTCTATGATTATGAGCTTAATTCCATGAATTTAATTGAAATATTGCTTTTCACAATAATTATCGTTTTAAAGTAGCTTTACAAAACGGTGCACATCTTTACTACATTACAGTCCAAAATAGAAAAGATATGAAGTAGTGTATAGGTTGGACAGCATATAAACAGTTAACCTGCAGTTATACAGTATATAGTATCCTTCAAAAATGGCGACGTATACAGATATGTGTATAAAACATGTTCAATGAAGTGTACTTGTGTATTAAGTGTTTCTGTTGTGCTCGAATTCCTCGGAGGGTGGTGATCATCTCTTTATTCATTCATTTATTATATATTCAGCACACTACACTAGTTTCTGGACTTAAAATGAGTTGATAAATGACTGGTAGTGCACTGGAGGCAGAAAGAAAATCTTTATCAGGACATCCATACTTTCATTAAAATATTTTTAACACATGAAGAATGTCAAACTCAGACCTCTGTGACTACGGAGTAATGAAGCAAATCAGTCAAACCTCTGAAAATTTAACGTGATCTTATACCTTTCAGTTTGTGGTCGAGATACTCCAGAATGATCCGGATGAACTGGACGATGGACAGAATCAAAGCTCCAAATGCGAGAGAGCCTGTGTGATACCTGGAACAACATTATTTCACATTTCAAAATTTGTTGTTTTTAAATGTACTTTATAAACAAAACAAAACACACAAAAAAACAAACGCAACAAAATACATTAAAACAAAACACATCAGAATAAAACACAACACAACAAAAACTAAATAAAACTAAAACTAAAAGACAGAACAAAACTAAACACAACAAGACACATTAAAACAAAAGACATCAGAACAAAACAACACAACAAAAACTAAATAAAACAAAAACTAAAAACAACTAAAACACAAGATGGCACATCAAAACAAAACACAACAAAAACTAAATAAAAAAAAA
>CAIGQW010000259.1:4392784-4416279 GCA_903798125.1 Danio choprae
CATTCATTCATTCATTCATTCATTCATTCATTCATTCATTCATTCATTTATTTTCGCTACAGTGGAATGAACAGCCAACTTATCCAGCATATGTTTTTACACAGCGGATGCCCTTTCAGCTGCAACCCAGTACCTCATTCACACACATACTATGGCCAATTGTTTATTCAATTCACCTATAGCGCATGCCTTGGGACTGTGCATGGGGGAAAACAGAGCACCTGGAGGAAACCCACATGAACACGGGGAGAACCATCAACAAACAGAGCTGCTAAAATAACAATTAATCCATTCTAAAAAATTCCATCTAAAACTTTCTTCTTAAATGAGCATTTTTCTCAGGCTCTTGTGTGTAGGTTCAGTAATTTCACTTATTTGATGATTAATAGGTTATTTTCATTGTCTTTAAAGTAAAACAACTGAACATAAGCATAGGAGGTTGAGAAAAATGGTCTTTATTAAAAGAAAATTTCAGATGGCAGTTAGAGCCTGTTGCATCTGAACTCTTCATATACAGACCTAGAATACTTCTGATTTTTGATGTTTTATTTTGCTCAGATTTTTTATATGTATAAAATATATATATATAAAAATTTGGTTTCACATTAATATTATTAACATTAACATTAATACCAATTTAAATAAAAAATTGTAACTCCTGCTATTATTATTCCATGGATCTGAGCTACCATGAACTAACAACCAACAGTTTTATCAACTACTATTAACAACAGCCACAGCCATATCACCCTGCAGCCCAACACCGCTTACTCACTGAAGCTAAGCAGGCCTGAGCCTGGTCAGTACCAGTCCACTTCAGTAAACTAGGTTGCTGTTGGGCGCTCAACCTGTGGTCTGTGTGAGTCCTAATGCCCCAGTAAAGTGAAGGGGACGCTATGCTGTCAGTAAGCCGTTAAACTGAGGTCCTGACTCTCTGTGGTCATTAAAAAAATCCAATGGCACTTCTCGTAAACTGTAGGGGTGTAACCCTGGTGTCCTGGCTAAATTCTCTCCATTGGCCCTTACTCATCATGGCCTCCCAATCATTCCCATCCACCAAATTGGCTCTATCTATCACTGTCTCTCCACTCCACCTATAGCTGGTGTGTGGTGAGTGCACTGGCGTCGTTGTCCTTTAGCTGCCGTCGCATCATCCAAGTGGATGCTGCACACTGGTGGTGGTGTGAATAGACCCCCTCATGATTGTGAAGTGCTTTAGGTGTATGGACATACACAATAAATGTGCTATATAAATACACATTACATAACAAAGGTTAATACATATAGTGCTAGATAATACATTAAGAGATGTTAAACAGTGTGACCTTATTATAAAGTGTCACAATACAAAATATTTAAAATATCAAGTTATTTCTAATAAAAAACAAATAAATATATAGATTTGGATACACAGCTGTAACAGCCCAGTATGCAATACAGAGAGCCAGCAGCAGGAAGGTGATGATGGGATAGAAGAGTGTTGACATGATGCAGCCAATCGCCCTGTAGCAAACAGAGAAAACAGTTCAAATAACATCTGGCATCTTTGTTTCAGGCTATTCTGATCTGTTCTTCCCAAACACCATTAAACAAAGTAAGCTAAAGAGAGAAAGATAGAGAAAAACGTACTTGCTGCCCTCTTTCAGAAGAGCAATGGCAATGCGAACTCTGTTTCTCAGGAATATCAGCACTAAGATGATGATGGCTTCAATGACAGCCAAGGAGATCACTGTGGAAAAACATCAAGCTGTCAATCACCTCCTTCAAACTGAACTCTCCATAACCTTCATCAACTTGACTGTGTGTGTTGCTCGGTTAGAGATTTAATATTAGACTTAAAGGCGCTAAAGGGTAATGAATTTATGCAATGATCCCTTTTTAATGGCTGATATCGCTAAGCTAAAAAACAATCGCTACAATCCCACTGGCTCTTTAAGATCCCAAAAGTATAGTAGTATCCCGAATAGCAAAGTCCACTAAAGGAGGTTGAATGTTTTCATATCTGGTTCCTAAACTCTAGAATACCATTTCTGGTAACGTTCAAGGCTCTACAATCCCACTAACTCTTTAAGATCCCAAAACTCATGGCTTCTAGTAGTATCCCGAATTGCAAAGTCCACTAAAGGAGGTCGAGTGTTTTCATATCTGGTTCCTAAACTCTGGAATAGCCCTCCTGATAATGTTCGAGGCTCAGACATACTCTGTCCATTTCAAACTACTTATTTTTCTAATAAAGCATATACAAAATGCATGACATAATTGTATGATACTGCTAAATACAACTCTTCAAATGCATTCTTTCACACTAACATTAATATCTCTTGTTGAAAATATTATGAACAGCAGCCACACTAATATTTTGGAACAACAATTATTGTGAAAAGTGCTATATAAATAAACTTGAATTGAACAACTTCTAACAAAACTACAAAAAAATAAGACTTACTTGTTTGTCTTTAAAAACACGTAGACTGATTTTCAACAGTGTGAATGGTATTATTATTATTACTTGAATCCATCTTGAATCGGTCTCTTTTATATTACTTGTGCAAGAGTGAACAAGCAATACATTGCTGGTTTCAATTCACTTAATGAACTTGTGCCACTAATATAAAGTGTTTCTGAATTCAGACAGTTTCAGTTTCACTTAACTACAAACTCTCATATCCTGGAATAACAGAACACATCTTACTGAATATAAGCCAGGTTTGGCTCAACTGCAGGTAAACCCGGAAGTCAGTCTGGAATCCAATGTCTGAGATGGTGACATCCGAATCCGGTTTTCCCTTCAGTGAACTGTACTCCCAGTAACAATGCCAGATTCCTGAAAGAGTCCATCAAGAAAGAGGGGGTGAACGGAGTGTAGAAATGTTCACAGTGACAATCAATTCCCAATTTAAAAAAGGAGATTGGAGAAATCAGTTGCATACAAGATCCTTATTTTAACAATAAAACAAGACACACAAAAATGCAAACAAAAAGTCATAATCTGACTGGATGAGTTCAATTTCTGTTAGATCTGTCACAATCTATTTTAAAGTAATATTTTTAAGAATGCTGGAAACTGGAAACCTTTGAGAGCCACAGTAAAAGTTGCCAGGATTGCAGTTTTCCCATACAACTAAAAAAAAAAATGAAGTTGCGGCTTGTGTTTTTTAGAGTTTACTTTGATGACATGCCATGTTTGGCAAAAGTTTATTTCTCATGAATAATTTTTTTAACTGAATCGTTTCTTAATGGACATTGATCCCAGAATGAGTGAGTGTAAATAAAACCGTCTGACGACTCTTCACATATTAAATGAGTGGAACATCAGTTATGGCCACATTTGAGAAAGGTAGGCCACCAGAAGTGTTGTTTGGCCCTCAGACAAACAGGCGACATTGTGAAATGACAAATACATAGAGCAAATTACGGCAAGTGTCATTGATAAGCTACAAAACAGGCTGAAGCAAAAGTCTTTGTTGACGATCCCATTTTACACACAAAAAAAGAAAAATCTGCTGCCATTCAAACCATCACTGTGGATGTTCTCTTTCTTTACTGCTGAAATCTATTCAGCACCACCCGAGGAAGCGTGGGAAGAGAACACACATTTCTGAAAAAACACAGCCAAGACTGTTTATAGCTCTAATCAGTGGTTCTATTTCTAAATTAAAATCTGTTCAAATTGCTGCATTTCTTACATGTTTTGTACATCATTACAAAAGAAAAAAATGTTAAGTTAATAAAACAAGTTAGAATAATAAACTGAGGAATAGTATTATATGGTTAATTAATGTTGCCTTTCTTGGTTCATTTCATATTGATACTTGCGTGTTTATCAAAGGAGAAAAGGGAACAAATCTATTTAGACTCCAAAAACTCTATTCAGTAGTTTCAAAATAAACATCTGTTCAAAATTCTATACTTCTTACACATTTTGTACATTATTATGAGTTAGAATAATAACCTCAGCAATAACGGGTAATTAATTTTGCCTTTCTTAGTTAATTTCATAGTGATACTTGTGTGTTTATCAAAATAGAAGAAAAAAAATTGGACAAGGGAAAAAATGGGCTATTTTTCATTACTTTTGAGCAGGTGAGCTGTCATTGGGCTGAGAACAATTCTTGGACCTGGCTACACTGTCCATAGTAGGGCGGAAAAAAAAAGTATGCAAGTCATGGCTACCAGTCTCCAACATTCTTTAAAATATCTTCTTTTGTGCTCAGCAGAAGAGAGAATCTCAAATATGTTTGGAACCTCATGAGGTTGAAGATAAATACTGAACGAGCCTTCATTTTTGTGTGAACTATCCCTTTTTATAAATCCTAATTGATAAATACTAAAGTCTAATATATTAAAAAGTTGTGTTTTGAGGTTTGGAAGGTTTCTGTAATCATCACCAACCGTATCCCACAGCCGCGATGACTCCAAAGATAACCAACCAGAAGAGAACGCCAGCGGTAAACCTCAGCAGCAGAATAAAGACCAGACTGACCAGCATACTGATTACCAGACCGCTGGAAACACCCAGAAAACCACAACTCAGCAACAGCATATCAACCTACAGCATTTCCTAAAGCGCACTAATGATATACATACATTAGTATCCAAAACCACGAGCTGGCGTAATCCTCAAAGATCTTGGTGCCCACTTCCTTTGCATCCAACAAGCTGGTGATGCCACTGTAAAAGAATAAAACCATTAGAAATGATAAAAACACTGACTGTAATGAGCAGTTTATGAGATGGTTCATGACTTTTTCTCTCATAAACATGCTATATAGGGTACATATTTTATAAAGACACTACAGTTAGTCATTTCAGTTCTACAGTGCTCAGGTGGATGTTTCACACAGGTGTTACTAGATGTTGCAAACATACGTGTTAACTGTGTAAATAAAACATCAACTCTGTTCTTGTGTCCTCCATTCATGAAAATGCCATGTTTTTTTCATGTGTCAGAGGAGGACAAGTTAGGGTTAGGGTTTTTGGTGTTTAAACTGATTCAGGTGAAAATGATGCTGTGCGGGACAGAAGTACAGTCTGTGCAATATGTGGCTCAATATTTTACATACATTTTAGTCCACTAGAAATGTTTTAGATTTAAAAAAAACCTCCAGGCTTTAATTCCATCCCCTTTTTATTTAGGTTAAAACACATAAATATAAATTACTATAACATGTTCTGTCTATGTAGGTCTATGATGAGAAAAGTGCTAGATTATACACTACTGTTCAAAAGTGTAGTGTCAGAGTTTCTTTTAAAGAAATGTATTATTTTATTATGCAATTAAACTGATCAAATGTGACAGCAAAAGACATAAATAGCAGGCCTGTAGCCAGAGGGTGGGGGGTTCGGGTGGTTCGAAGTGACAAAGGTCCAGAATTTGTCCCATACATTAGCTCATTTGTCCTATTTAGAATGCTATGCCATCATAAATAGTGAAAATAACCCATCAAAAAAAGGTTTAAGACCAAGCGGAATCCTCTGTTGGCTGATCAGTTTTGATCAATGCAGACAAAGTCCCAACAAGAGTCCCAACATCTAGCTGTGCAAGAAAACACACAATCTAATGTAAGAGAAGTCATCTTTCGCTACTGTATTGTTTATGTTTTAATTTTTTTTATTATTCAAATAGCCAAATTCTGACTAAAAAGTTGAATGTGCTGGCCAGTTTTATTTGCCTAATAAATGACAATAGGCCACATTAATTTAATTTAAAACTTTAACAGATTTTTTTTTTCTAATGATACATAATACATTTGTATTTTTCACTTTTCTTTATTCTAAATCTTTAGGAAATATTTTGGTACATTGAAAATTGTGTTTATGATGACCACCTGACAAGCTAATCCAGCTAAAAATAATGCTTAAAATGTCACTAAAATGCAGTACTTAAATCTCATAATTAAATGAAAGAACTACCCCTTTCACCAGGCTTGCCTGAATAGTGTTGCATGATTTCACTTTAAAAAAATGCTATGCACATAAATGAACAATTTTTCAACACAATTCATTCATCACGTGACACTCAAGACTTAAGTCTCAGTGCCATCACAGGAGTAAAAATTAAATGCTACAATACATCAACACAGGAAAGAGTTATTTAGGTTACAGTCATATTGTGTTGTTTTTAAATGTTGGTTGTTACCATGCCTTAGTGAGCACTTTTTCCATCTTAAAAAAATCCCATGACACAACCTCTTTGAACAGTAGTGTGTTTGAAGTATTTTATAGCATGTAAGCTTGTTACACGAATATGTTCTACAGTTATGTGATGCTCATTGATTTATACAGAAGTGAGGAATAGCTTAAAAAGGAAGCTATTAAGCTAGCTTATCAAGCTACAAGCAGCACTTACAAAGCAAGTTGTAAGCAGTTCAGTTGAACTATTGTTTTAACACTTAACGCTTAATAGGTGTTAGCACCTGCACACGGCTCAAAGAATCATATGAACAATTAATAACACATTTAGATAAAAGATCAACCTGTTTGGAGGTAACCAGAGATAAATAAACTTGACTTATTAAACTTATAAAAACTTGACTTATTAAAAAATAAAGAACATTTTGTCATTTTTGTCAGTTTCTCAACGTCTTTCACGATGCTGAAAATTATAGTTAGGTTTAATTTAACGTTTCTTTCAAACTCTGGATAGAGAAGCTGACGTTCTCAGAGTATTGCTAACAAAATTTGTGCTTGTAAAGCAAAGAAGACCCTGCTGAATGAACATTGAACGATCTTTCCTACAGTCAATGTGATCCCCTTTGCACATCAAGCTCTCTCCCATATATTTACCTTTATATTCTTAAAGGAGCACTCCACCTTTTTTTGGAAAATTAAATCAGCTGAATGGATTTAAAATGGTTCAAGTCAACTGTTTACTCTAGGAGACTTTTTCCAAAATGAGTCTTTCAAAAAAAAAAAAAGGTGGAGTGTTCCTTTAAAAAGCGCCTTCAGCTAAGAGACATCTGAAAGGCACTGCGAATTTGTCAGTGACCTCAGCTTTGACGAGCAAATGAAAACATGCAGAGTTTTCTCTTGTTTTTGTTCTACAGATTCTTTGAGAGGCTGCAGGTGCAGAATGTGTGGTGTATGAAGTTAGTCTGTAGATAAGCGAAGGGCAAGGTCGAGTTTCAAAGCTGACAAAAAATGAAGACCTTTCTGTTCCTTGCTGCATGGCTGTAACTTTGCTACAAAAACAGAAGCATTGTGCATGTTACAAAAAAAACCACACACACACAGGAAGAAAAAACCTTGGCTTGCTGGAAACAGGTAAAGCAAATGTTGATTAATGCATAAAAGTGTCCATTTTCTGTGAGAGAAACTGAATTAAAAGTGACATGTTATTAGGGTTTATTCATACAGGACATTATTTTACTTGCATTTAAAACCAGCTTTGGTGCAATGCAATGACTACAGTTTTAAAAACATGTCCTGTGTATATATTATCTTATAGATAGTTAGAAGAAAACTGCCTGCCAAAAAAGGCCTTTTACTCCACGCATTCACATCAGTGCTATTAAAGCAGCAGCAAACTCATGCAAACATGCATAGCTTCATTTAGTTGCAGGGCTTAAAAAGGCAGACTCGCTCTGACTTTTATAAGGCCAAATGTCATACCCAGATAAAACTGTCCTCTCCTGCCTGGATGGAAAGACAGTATGTTTAGAAACAAATGTTTACCTGCTGCATCTACCCATTTAAGTGTAGATATTATTTATATATTAAGAGGCAATGTTCAGTTAGAACAAAAGATCAGGGAGTTTTATTTTTCAAAGAATCCTCAAAAATATATGCACAGATCATTGTTTCAAAAACAAATGTTAGGGAATTGTTTCCAACATTGGTAATAACAGTATATTAGAATGATTTCTGAAGACTCGAGTAATGGCTGCTGAACTTATGGCTGTTTGGCTTGCCTCTCTATTCCCAAAATATGATAATTTTGTAGCCAGACAGACAATGTGGCATCAGTCCAATATTAAAAATGGGGTCATGAAATATAAAATCTAAATTCTCTTGATGTTTTGACATAAAAGAGGTCATTGTACTTTGTCGTTAGTTAAAAAACAGCTTATATTTAAGCAAATCTGTGAAAACTACTGGTTGCAGAACACTGCGAAAATGCAGGACTCCACACAATCTATTTGTGCTGGGACAACATGAAGGAATTCATTCCTTCATTCATTCCTTCATTCATTCATTCATTTTCTTTTCGGCTTAGTCCCTTTATTAATCAGGGGTCGCCACAGCAGAATGAACCGTCAACTTATCCAGCATATGTTTTATGAGGCGGATGCCCTTCCAGCTGCAACCCATCACTGGGAAACACCCATACACTCTCATTTAAACACACATTGACCAAACCAAATCAATTCACCTATAGCGCATGTCTTTGGACTTGTGGGGGAACCCGGAGAACCCGGATGAAACCCACGCAAACACGAAGAGAACATGCAAGCTCCACACAGAAATGCCAACTGACCCACCCGAGGCTCGAACCAGTGGCCTTCTTGCTGTGAGGTGACAGCACTACCCAATGCGCCACCGTGCTGCCCACATGAAGGAATTAAGTTAACTTTTTAGTTTTTACAAATTTAAGTGGATTGAACATAAAACAACTAAGTTGTCCAAAAAAAACCCCTCAAGAATTTAGTTGTTTCAGCTCATTTTAAGCGAGTAGTTCTTCAAGTAAACAGCAAACATCCTTTTTTGAGTAAATGTGCCACTTTCAACACTAGATTTTCAGAAAAAAAAAATACGTGTCAATTTCTTTTTGGAATCCAAAAGTAATGTCGCACCACAAAACTGATTAGTTACTTTACTTAAAAAAGTGAGTAATCTCTTTGCATTAAACGCGACATGTTGGTTTCACTTAAAGTGAGTAAAGCCGTTGAACTGTTAAGTTGACATATTTTTATAATTATGCACATAGTTCATTTACTTAGTCGCTCAACCAACCAACTTAACCAATTGCTTTAAAAGTAACGAGTTTTCTCACTTCTTTTTAAGGTATTAATCACCCAAAAATGAAAATCAAATCATTATCATCATAAATCATCATTAATTCTCCCTCATGTGGTTTTAGACCTTTATGAGTCTCTTTCTTCTGTCGAACACAAATTAAGATATTTTGAAGAATGCTGGATAAAAAAATTACTATGGAGGTCAATGGGTGCCAGCATCCAGCATTGTTCAAAATATCTTCTTTTGTACGAAACTCAAATAGGTTTGGAACAAGTAAAGGGTGAGTAAATGACAGACCTTTCATTTTGGGTGAACTACCCCTTTAAGTGAACTAATTGCTTTTTATTGTGTAAAAAAAGCATTGTCCTTGTATAAAGGATCTAAAATCTATGTAGCCTGTCAAACATACGGTTTATAGTATTCCACACCAATTCAAACAGTATGTTTTGATTAGGGTGGTCAGAAAATAGCCTGCTGCTTCTAAATGATGTTTTTTCAGGTAAAAATCGTTTATGTCTCCTTTGAACAGGCTGTAGCTTTATATACTGCAGGTGCTAACTGCTAATGACTGCTAACAAGCAAAACTTACTTGGCTGCATCTCTCAGGTCGACGACGCTTCTGATTTTACCATGTCCATCTTTGAAGCTCGTTTGGTTGGCAACAGTTAACGTCCCATTTCTGGTGATGAAATCGGGAAAGCACCTCTGGAGAACTGATAGATTGGCAAAGAATAAAGCAAAATTATTATGCTTTTTAAAACATTTACAAGTCATCGAGAATGTGTTTGTGTCTGCTTTGTGTTTTTCCACCTTGTCTTCAAGGCCTGTATACCTGAGAGGTGATAAGCTGCAGATATATTCAAGGGTTTTTGTATCTCAGTGCTGATACGGAGAGGACACAGTGACCTTCTCAGCCTTGGCAGAGATGTTTTCGCTCTTTCTAATCGCTTATATTAGTCACCGTGTTCACATCGAAGCAGATATGATGGCTTCAAAGAGATCCAGCTGCCTCAAATCAAACTCCTGACCTCTTGATGCACACGTTTCTATGCATTTTCATTTAGATTAAGAGGATTTTTTTGTTGAATACGTATGTTGGAAACCCGTAGCCATTTAAATCAGTAGTTGCAAAAAAAAAAAAACAATAAAATGGAAGTGTATGGATACCTGCTTCCAGCATTCTTCAAAATATCTTCTTTTATGTTTAGCAGAAAAAAAAGAAACGAGTTTGGAACTAGTGGAGAAAAGGATGACAGCTTTTATTTTTGGGTGAACAAAATGTGAACATTTTAAATGTGAAAATTAAATCTTTTTAAAAATTGTATTGCTAAATACAAATCCCATGTTTGTATTGTTTTAGCACAAGTTTACTCATGAAATATGTTTAAATATTCGTACATAATCCATGCTGATTCATTTTGTAGACTAAAAATGATAATGAATCATAATAGAATTATAATGAAAAATGTCAGGAAAATAAAACATCCTTCAGACTATGTATTCCTATACTATATGTAAAAACTTACATGGTCTGCTTGGCACAATCATTGATGGACAATCTTCATCTCGAAGTACCTGAGAAATCGGCTGCCAGATGGGAGAGAAGGAAAAAAATATAAGACGAAAATATAATAAGAAGTTTCACAAAAATAAAGCTCATGAAGCTACCGAATCTCTCCAGTATGTCAGACCTGGCTCAAGCACAGTCACCATGTGCATGTGTGAAAATCCAGTGACTCAGCAGAATCAGATCATTGACGGTTTGCGTTGGTACATTTACGCACTGACATGAGATGAAATGTAGGCGCCTGCTGAAGCATAAACTCTGTGTGACGTATTCGCTTGCTAAGCTCAACCAACGTCATCACAAGTGCTAATTTATTTGACTGTAACAGGAATAAAATTCTTCTAGAAAATAAACTTTCAACATTTTGAATTCAAACTTTTTATTTTTAAACTAATCAATTTGCTTTAATTTGTCACTATGTGGCTTTATTAGATAAGGATTATTCAATCAAATATTAATAGTCATTCATACTTAAGTCAAGTCAGTTTGATGCAGATCAATTTCATATTAAATCATTTATGGATCGGCTCGAAGCACTGAAAAGAAGCAACTAAAAAGAAAGATTAGTTTACAAAAAGGAAGCAGTTTTATCCTACACAGAGCATTTTATAGACAAGTAAATATTTTAGAGAAGAATAACTCCAAATATATATTAAAAGATGTAAGTAAAAAGTGAAAAAGGTATTTTAAAGAATGAAAACAACAGAGTAATATCTTTAATTGTCCTATTTAATTCTATTATACATGTATTTTACATAAACATACAGCGGGGAAAATAAGTATTGAACACGGCATAATTTTTCTCAGAAAACATATTTCTAAAGGTGTTGTTGACTTGAAATTTACCCGGATGTTGGTAACAAACAAAGAAATCCATATACTGAATGCAAAGAAAACAAATCTAATTCGTTTACAAATTAAGTTATGCATAATAAAATGAAATGACGTAGGGAAAATGTATTGAACACATGAAGAAAGGGAGGTGTAGAAAGGCAGTGAAAGCCCAGACCGCAGCTGAAATCTCGCAGTAGTTCTTCAGCAACCCTCAGTCCTTCCTCAGTGTCAATTAATATTAGCTGCTTCAGTCCAACATCTACACTATCAGGATGATGAAGATGAAACCAGGGTGGGCATTTTAGCAAGACAATGATCCAAAACACAGCCAATGAAACTCTCAAATGCTTTCTGACAAAGAAAATCAACCTGTAGAATGGCCAGTCAATCACCTGACTTGAATTCAATTTAAAATACAAATTAAAGATCAGATTTGATAAACGAGACACACAGAACCATCAAGATTTTTTACACTGTTGAAGTCTGTGAAAAACCGAGCAATGCATGTGACTTCATTCTCCATATGGGAGATGTCTTTTTAATCTGCTGTCATCAAAAAAAGCCTTTTATATAAAGTATTAAAATATGTTTTAGTAGTTCTCCTTGTGTCATTTTATTGATATTACACATAACTCATTTTTCAGATTTTTTTTTATTTTTATGTTTGTATTGTTCGGGTTTAATTCCATGTCAACAGCTCCTTTAGAAAGGTTATTCCCAGGAAAAAACATGACGTGTTCAATACATACATACAGCGGGGAAAATAAGTATGTATGCATGTATGTATGTATGTATGTATGCATGTATGTATAAGGATTGAACCAAACCTAGGAGTATAAATACACAGGACATCATTGAACTAACAGGGGTGAGAGACAGGTGAAACTCATGAACATTAAAAAACGATGGGAAAACAGAACAAAGGAATCACATGACATAACAAAAGCACATGGAACACTGAGCATGGGAAAACAACGCACATGGACACAGAAACCCTGACAATTACATATCCATTTTATTAGATTTTTTATTATATAATATATTTATTATATGTATATTTTATATTTATAAATTATGTTATATTATTATAACTTTAATATATTTATCAGCAAATTAAAATTATATATAAGATATAAAAACATTTTAAAGATCTATTTTAAAACCTTTAAGACACTAGGTTTTACATATTTGACTAATAAATTTTTTATGTAATACAATTAATAATACTAAATATTAATACACTATAATACAATTTTAATATGATCATTTATTCTCTTAAATATATTTACTAAGCACGTCAGGATGAATATATTGTTTAATTTTGTCCTAAATATATCTATTATTTTGAAAGAAAATTAAATGTATTTTACCCATTTCTGACATTTCTCAAGTTATTTAGGAGCATTAAAGCAGACCCTTTACTTGCATTCAATATATTTTCATATAAAACCAATTTTGTAATTTTTATTTAATGCAGACACTAAAATGGGACATCTCATCTCATCAAATATATAAAGGTTTTAGAAACCCGGCATCTTAAAATATTCAAACAAAAGCCAGTGAGCATGTTTTCGTTTTCTGTCATGTTTGAGTTTAATCAAAGTTCTGGTTCTTCACATGGTACCTTATCAGGGTTGTTGAAGCCCGGCTTGCAGAATTGCTTGTAGTATTCCCAGGAGCCCTTATTGCGTCTGTAGCTGTATTGCATGTCAATGTAAGTGGCAAATCTGTCTGGGCACTTGGAAACACACAGCTGTGGCCAAACAAGAATGGAAGAGAAACATCAGATACAAACAAAGTCAGAGCCAAAATACAGCTTAAAAAACTGTGGCAGATGGTTCACAAGAGTGTCTGTATTACCTGAGTTGTAGGGCACTGGAGGTTAATGAGGACTGAGGGATTGGCACATTGTAAAATATTGAAGTAAAATAATATGGCTTTATTTCTGTAGGAGAGAAGCAGAAGGTGTTTCAGTTCACTGTAAATTTAACAAATATGCATACACACATGGGAAAAAATAAAAGACCACTTGAAACAGTTTTTCTATATTTATAGTTTTGTGTTTGAGTAAAATGTTATTTTTGTTTTATTCTGTAAACTAATGATGGGATTTTATTTTTAATCAGAAAATGACAATTGTCTTATGTTGCACTGGTATATTTTGGCAATATTCTAATATAGATTGAAAGGGTCAAAATTGTCAAATGATATTTTATGCCAAAAATCATGTGATCATGTTTGATGAATATTTTATAAATTTCCTACTGTAAATAGATAAAAACTCGATTTTGGATTAGTAACGTGCACTTCATATAGACAACAATTCTCAATATTCCAGATTTTCAAATAGTTGTATCTCAACCAATTATCATCCTAACAAAATATACATTATTGAAAGCTTAGTTATTCAGATTTCAGGTGAAATAAATTACACTTATGTCCGGTTTTCTGGTCCAAAGTCACAATTGGTCATTAAAAGTCCACCTTTAATTTATAATTTTACACCAATACTGTTTTAAACAACAAAAATATTTCTTATAAATGTTAAGGAAATGTTATCAGACTAAAACAAGTAATAAATATCTAATATATACAAAAACTCAAAGAAATTATATTTATAATTAAATTAATTTTAGGCTCAGCTTAAAATAAATAATTAGGCTGAGCACTGTGCTGTGTATACATATACAGTGCTCAGCATATATAAGTACACCCCTTACAAATCTATCTTTTAAATTCATATTTTTAATAGGAAGCTATAAAATATTATATTTGTGTACTTAATTATGCTGAGCTCTGTATTCACACAGTATAGGTAATATATTTTTGAAAAAATTATGAAAGTTTGAAAAGATTTCTGAAAAAAATATATTTATTAAAATAATATTTTAGTCACCAAACATCTTTAGAAATAGAAAGATAATACATTTAAATTCACATAAAATATAAAGCAAAACAAATTTAAAATTATACAATTTCAACAAAGTTTTTTTATTTTTTGTTCCTCTTGATTTTTGCTCTTTTTCATTTTTTATTCAATATTTGTCTCTAGCATATACATTTAGGTGTACTCATTATTGGACTGTTACCGTAAGTTATTTTGTTAGATAAGCTCCAGATTTGGCTTCAGTACTGACTAATCTAATGTATAGCCACAAATATAATATCGTAAATCATATTATAGAAAATACACATTTTTATGGGAGATTGTGAGGGGTGTCCTCATATACGTATATATAACTTTTTATCAAATTTAAAATGTATTTTCAATTGTCTTTAACATTTATCAATTGTCCTCATACTTACGCATTAGGAGTCTCCTGCTGACCACAGAATTGCCCATAGCTGTCTGTCGGGTAGACCACTTTCCTGGGGTCTCCATGCATCCATGCTTTAAAAAACAAAAACATAACACAAGTCATGCCATCTGACAAGCATATTTTCAAATTAATTTAGCTTCATTTCAAACATCATTGCATTGGAAAAAATAACCAAAAGTACACCAACTACAAGCAAACAGGACAAACAGGAAAAGATGCATAAAAAAACATACAAAATAAAGTGAAACCTCTGTCTTAATTTTGAGCATAAGAAGCTCTTTCTGTAATTGAATACATTGGAGTCTGTGAATTACGCACACACGCATGCACACACACGCACACACGCACGCATGCACGCACACACACACACCCTATTAATCATCTCCACTCAAGTCTGCATGGTAAAGTGAATTTGAGCTTTAAGGGTCAAGGAATGTCACCTCGAGCCTAAAAGTGTCACATGAGCTGTCAGTGCACTTCAAAGGGCAACAGAAAAGCCAGTCATATTCATTTAGCCTAGTCAGGATTAAACCGATAGGACGTCAGAGAGAAGCGGACAGAGATCAGTGTGAGAAAGACAAAGATCTGAGAAGCTTTGAGCCTTACAGACTCTCTCAAAGTCGGAGATTAATACAGAAGAAGATTCTATTTTGTAACTTTTCTTTATTTTTTAAACCACAAACTACATTATTATAAGGATAAGCATTTTAAGTTCGATGCCATTTGCTTGAGTGCTCAGCATATATGAATACACCCTTCAATTTCTATTGAATGCTGTACAATGTTATATTTGCCCATGTGGCTGCACAATATATTGTTTCAGCATCGATATCGCAATGTGCACATCTGCAATAGTCACATAGCAGGATCTGCAATGTTGAATCAGGATTATAGTTGAGTACGAGTTATAAACACACATGATTGTGGAGTTATTCCAAAGTTTAACTAAAGTTACTAAAAAATTGTATCATTTGCATTTGTTTTGCAGTGACTGTGACTGTGTACGCATTTCAAGCCACTGTAAAGCATTCAGGCACAGGAAATTAACATTTTAGTAACTTCAAGAAAGATGAATTGTATGTATGTGCAGTATATATGCAATGAAGATTATACAGTGTCATTTATTTTACATTTAATTATTTAATTTGTTTACCTGAATACTGTTAGACTGCCAGAAATAAATAAGACATTTACTTCATTTGTAACTCTGCTTTAATGTATTTATCTTTTGATTTGATTTATTACATTTTATGCAGATGCGCTCCACTACAAAATCATCCAAAATTATGAATTCTTTCCAAATAGAGCTATTCATTTCATCAGTTAAAATTATACTCAATATCACAATATGTATCGCAAAAAATATATATATATTGCAATGTAAGTTTTGTCCTATAGCATGCATCCCTACTATATACACTAGATTAGTCAGTACTGAAGCCAAATCTGGAGCTAAATTATTTATTACTATTTTAAAATAACTATTTTCTCTTTTAATTTATTTTACAATTCAAGCTGATTTTTCAGCATCACTACTCCAGTCCTCAAAAACACATTCTAACATTGTCAATAGAAAAAATAAACAATTAAAAGTATATTATAAAATTCCACCACACCACAGAATTTCAATGGTCACAAAATTTCACAATTTTGTGAATTGTGGGGGCAATACATAGGTTTCCATTGTTTTTATACTGTACAAACTATATTTTCTATTGCCCTCGCCCAAGCCTACCCTCACAGGAAACTGTAGTTTTACTTTCTGAAAAAAAACTCTTTTTGTGTGATTTAGAAGCATTTGGAGAAATAAGGACATCAGTAGTGTCCTCATATTTCACCACCTTCTTGTAATACCTGTGTCATACCTATGTCATTAAACAGATTAGTGTCCTGATATGTCACAAAAACACACACACACACACACACACACACGCGCACGCACACACACACACACACACACGTATGCGCACACAGTCAGCATATTCCGAAACAAACAGCAAGCTGTGATTCTCCCAGAAACAGCCCAAGAAAAGAGCCTCTGACAACCACATTTAAACATTCACTGATGTAACCAATCAGACGTCACAGTGAGTGAATGGGTTCCTGTGAGTCCTCTTGCTTTTTTTGAGAATGGACTAAATGAGCATCTGTATGAAAACAGCCACACACGCAGCGAGAAGAGTGTAACTGCACATAATGACACTGCATTAGGCTGCTGTTTACCACTGACGCTCCCCTGCCGTTTCATTACGCAACGCTCACGTTAATGACTGTAACTCACCCACTGTTCCCAGAGCGATGTAGCCGAGGATGACGATGACGAAGATCACGCAGCAAAGCACGTCTGTGCAGCCCCTGCAGAGGAAAAGTGAGAAGAGTGGATGTAAGAGAGAGAATGAGAGCATCGCAGATTATATTTACATTCATTATGTAGCTGGATCTACAAACTTTTGATTCAAGCCACAGACGGGGGCCTCCGCCAAAGAAATCCCATGTTTTGTTAAATCATACTTTTTGTCAAACAATACTCACTAAATAAATGTAATTCAATACCATACTTATCTCCCTAGTCTTTCTGGTAGAATTCAAGATCCCATAGCAACGTGTCAAGATTGTCACATGCTTCGGTTTCCCCTACAGTCCAAAGACATGCGCTATAGAAGAATTGAATAAACTAAATGGCTTGTAGTGTATGTGTGTGAATAAGAGTGTATGGGTGTTTCTCAGTACTGGGCTGGAAGGGTATCTGCTGTGTAAAACACATGCTGGATAAGTTGGTGGTTTATTCCGCTGTGGCGACCCCTGATGAATAAAGGGACTAAACCGAAGGAAAATGAATGAATGAATGTTTGAAAACACTGATTAATTGTGATATATGACAAGCAGCGTGCTCCTTTTTCTATCTCTCAGCGCGAGCTGTCAGATTTGATTTGTCAGAGTTGGTGACATGCGTTATAATGTTCTAAGCACACCAGTGTGATCAAAACTGTGCATTTAAGAAGTGTGCTTCACACAGGTGAGTGGGCTGTAGAAACAATCTGAAGAAACAAATAATAATACAAAAAACAAAAACAATCCCACCTTCTTACTCTAGCACTTAATTCTCTGAGCACAAACAGTTCTTTTGTATAATTAGCACTTCTTGTGTGTATTGCCTCTTTTTATTGCTGAATGCCTCTTCAATTTTAAGTCACTTTGGACAAAAGCATGCATATAAATTGTATTAGGCAATGTTTTCCTTGACTGAACACATTAAAACAAACTACCCTCAAAATTTATTCATTCATTAATTTTCCTTCGGCTTAGTCCCTTTATTTATCAGGGGTCGCCACAGCGAAATGAACCGCCGACTTATCCAGCATATGTTTTACGCAGCGAATGCCCTTCCAGCCACAACCCAATACTGGGAAACACCCATACACTCTCACATTCACACTCATAAACTACGTCCAACTTAGCTTATTCAATTCACCTATAGTACATGTCTTTGGACTGTGTGAAACCAGAGCACCCGGAGAAAACCCACGACAACACGGGGAGAACATGCAAACTACACACAGAAACACCAACTGACCCAGCCGGGACTCGACCAGCAACCTTGCTGTGAGGCGACAGTGCTAATCACTGAACCACCGCACCGCCCCTACCCCCAAAATAATTATAATTATTTGTATGAAGTAAAATACAAAATAAATAAAAATAAAATAATTAAAAAACAGCAAGAAGGACCCGGCTGGACCAGGAGTATGGAGTCATATTTGCGACACACTTCTGTGAGCAAAAGGTCATGTTTTGAGCACACAAAATGACTTCTTGATTGTGATACTGCTATGCATTATACAAACACCATACTTACAAAACAGCTTGGTGGATTTAGTATTGTTTTTTCCCTGATGACTGACCCCATCAGAACAGACCTGTGACCCATTTTTAGGGGCCGACCCACTAGTTGAAAGCAACTGGTCTACAGTTGCAGACAGAGAAAACGAGGCTGAGGTCACATCAGGGCAAAAATGAGATTAACAAATGTGCTGCATCTCCATTACCATATTACCCTTCCTAAATAGTTTGCAAGGAAGGTAAGGAAGGGCTCAAAATACTGTTTTAGCATCAATGTTGCAATATGCATATCTGCAGTGGTCACATAACAGGAGGTTTGATATCAAGTACAGACAAAGGTCAGAGAGCAGACCAGTCACCGCAGTACAGAACGCATGTGATTTGTGGATTAACTGCAATGTTTAATCACATAGAGAGGAAGGAAAACTATCCCTTTTATTATACTAAAATGTATAAAAACTGTAAGAAAAAAATGAATGCAAGCGAAATATTTTTTTTTAAGTATGTAATATATAAAGCAATACTTACAGCACTAAAGTAATACAGTTTATTTAAGAACATTCGTAACATAAGACTAATGTACATCACCGATGAGAAAAAAAAAACAATAATGTAAACATTTAAAACTTAATTGTCATAAAGGGAATTCTGTGAAAGTCAATTTACGGTTATTTGCCATATTTAATATAGGGAAACTTACTGTTAACCTTACTGTTATTTTACCATTAACAAATCACAGGCATTAGATACAGTGTGGTTTCACAGTAAAAAAAAAAAAGCTGAGTGCGAAATTGCATACTGTTTGTGTAGGTACTATATCTGAATTTAAACATATTTCTGCCTGTTAGAAAAGTCACAACAGGTCAGAACGCATGTGATTTGTGGATTAACATCCCTTTTAATATTAAAATGACTAAAAACTGAAATAAAAGAAATGATTTCAAGCTACATAAAAAAATATTTCAAAAAGTATGTAATTTGTAAAGCAATATTTACAACACTAAAGTAATAAAGATTATCTAAAAACATTTGATGTAATATAAAATTAATGTACATCACTGATGAGAAAAATAGATTACATAGTAATGTAAAAAAAATTAAAAAGATGTTAAGTGTCATGAAGGGAATTCTGGAAGAGCTAATTTATGGTTATTTGCCTTATATATTATAAGGAAACTTACTGTTAACCAAAAAAAACGACTAACTTACTGGGATTTTTACCATTATAATCACAGACATATTTTGTGTTGTTTCACAGCAAAAAAAACAATAAAACAATAGCTGGGTGCGAAATTGCATACTAGTGAATATAAACATATGTCTGTCTGTTAGAAAAGTAAGTTCTATATACTAAAGTATGAATGTGTGTAATAGAATTTGATTGTACTACAGCTGCCATGTTGTCATTCTCTGATGCGTCATTCACTTTCCTTTAATAAATTCTTTCTTGTCTACTGGTTTTTGAATACTATTATTACCTGCACTTATAATTTTTTTACATGCAATATAGTAGAGAAATGTGCACTTTTGGAGATATTCTATTTGAAACCTATATTATTAAAGGGATCGTTCACCAAAAAAATTAAAATTCTGTCATCATTTACTCATACTTTACTTGTTTCAAACCTATTTGAGTTTCTTTCTTCTGTTGAACACACAAAAAAAGTTATTTTGAAGAAAGCTGGAAACCTGTAACAATTGACTTCCTTGGTAGGAAAAACAAATACTATGGAAGTTAATGGTTACAAGTTTTAAGCTGTCTTCAGAATATCTTCTTTAATGTTCAACAGAAGGAAGAAAGGTTTGGAAACACTTGAGTGTGAGTGAATAGTGAGTAAGTTTTCATTTTAGGGTGAACTATCCCTTTAAGACTGTAATACATTGAATATATTAAGATAGAAATGCCAGATATAATACATAAAAATAAACATACATGAATGCAATGGCAAAGCTTACACACCCCAGTTTTTAAAATGTACCTAAAACATAAGCAACTGTGAATTTCAAGCTAATTAGTTAGCTTGATGCTAACATAATATAATACAAGGAAGTCTGTAGCATTACCAGCTTTACGATTTGATAATGTATCCTACCGCATGCTACAAAGTATGAATCACCAACAAAATTACTTTTTATCATTAATTTATGTTAACTGAAACAGCCAAATGGTCCAGACCAGTAGGACAGTAAACTTCAGTCTCGTGTGCATAGCTCCTATCTGAGAAGAGAAGAAGAATGCTGGGGATGGTTTCGAGATTGTCATTTCAAATTTAATGTATCCTTTTATTTGTTTGTTTTATTGTTAAGCTACAAAAAAGCTAACTGAAATTAAATGTTTCAATTTAAATGCTGTAATTTAGTTTAAAATGTACATACTGTCACCTGGCAGATAGAGGACAATGCAGAGACTTTGGTGGGCAAGTCAAGGCAAAGGCAGAATCTGCTTGTGAATTCAGCATTGACGTGTTATAAATGTGATTGTTCATGTTTTTAATTGCAGTAAGTTATAATTAAAAAGTTATTCTGCATTAGTTAATACGATTCAAAGTGATGTTTTCTTTTAATTTTTTTAATATTATGAAATAAATTAGGAAATTAGCCTTGGCAACTTAATGTAAAATAGTTTGGTACATTTATCTTCAACCCACGACTCTCAATGATGTTTGGTTTTTGGCCCTTCAAATGAAAAAAGTTTGGGCACCCCTGTGCTAAGATAATATAATACAAGGAAGTCTGTAGAATTACCAGCTTTACGATTTGATAATGTATCCTACCGCATGCTACAAAGTATGAATCACCAGCAAAATTACTTTTTATTATTATTAATTTATGTTAACTAAAACAGCCAAATGGTCCAGTAAGACAGTAAACTTCAGTCGAATGTACAGTAGCTCTGACAGCACTAAACCAAATCTTGCAAACTCAAAGCACACGACAGGACAGCAAAAATGAGTGACTGAGCGTCTGATGTGTAAACTACAAACCCACAGCCCCGTCAGTGTTCCCTGTGCTATATTTAACGCCGCTCACCACAGACGGGAGTGGGTGTCTGCGCTGGGCCACTTTCACACAAAGGTACGGATCTGACACACTACTGATAGTCACTGACATTTAAGGCAATACAGCTTGGGTTATATTTTTGGACAGGGTGTGTTAATGGACTGATGGAAAACTGGCCATCTAAGAATAAAATATAGGGTGGAAGCTTAGTCAAAAATACTGTATAATACCCAAAAATGAACATTTAGTCAATATTTACGCACACTTGTTTCATTCCAACAACAAGCTCTGCTATTTTTATTTTGGTTATATAAAAAGGGAGCCAAGTACAAAATCTACTGCAAGGGATTTCTAACGTTTGCATATAACGTTGTGTCATTCTTATGGTCGCATATAATTGAAAAGAGGTTTTTAATACATTTTTAATTTAACGTTATTTTAATTTATAGTTTTAATTAGTATTTTTATAAATAAATAAATGAATAAATAAATATTGCTGTTGTTTTATACCAATACTGATGACAATAACAAGTTTATCAAACAAAATACATAATGCTTTTATGTTAATTAGAAGGGTGACTATAAATATATTAATGATAATTGTTTTTAAATATATGAATATATACAGTTGTAGGCAAAATGATTAACCCTCCTGAGAAATTTTGATTCTTTTAAAAAAATTGCCCAAGTGCTGTTTAACCGAGAGAATATTTTTAAACACAATAGATTCAATAATTTATTTCTAATGACAAATTTATTTAGTCTCTGCCGTGATGGTAGTAATACATAATATTTTACTAGTTAATTTATAAGACACTAGATTTGAGATTTGCAATTTAAAGGCTTAACTAGATTAATGAGATTAACTAGGCAATTTAGGTTAATTGGGAACGTCATTGGACAACAGTGGTTTGTCCTGTAGCCAATCAAAAAAAAAAAACTTAAGCAGGCTAATGATATTGACCTTAAAATCTTTATTTTTTTAAATGTAAAACTGCTTTTCCAGCCAAACTAAAAGAAATAAGACTTTCTCCAGAAGAACAAAACATAATATGAAATACTGTGAAAATGTACTTGGTAAATATTTATGTATTTTACTATATATTAAATATTTTACTAGGGATGTAAATGTACAAGTATTCATCCCGAACCATAATGGTATGCATTTCTTACTGACAGACCCTCACTGAACTCTGGCCTTTATGTAACAGTTTAGTTTTTATGTAACATTTATATGCATTCAGATCATACTCAAAAATACAATATTTCGGAAAAGACCAGAGTAAATGATTAGACACACCTGATACCAGCAAACAGTGGCTGTACTGAAAAAAGATATGCAAAGAAACTTTTTTATGCTCCATGAAAATAGCCAAGTATTTTAATCTCTTTCATAATTTATACGTCTAACTTAATAACTTTATGGTGTTATTACTGAGCCACAACAGGGTCAATAGTGACACACCTCATCACAGTAAACAGCAAACTCCCACATGCTGCGCAAACCCGACTGAGCTTAAGCGTTTTACATAAGTCAACCCTAATTAGCAGTAGCCGGGTCTTACAAATATGCACTAAGCTCAGGAAAACCCCATTAGAAACACGCTGAGCTGCACACACTGGCGGCCAATTTCTATTGAGAGCAATGGAAATACATTAAAAACCATGTCTTGTTGTCCAGTAATGGCAGAATCATCTCACAATTTGCTGACGCTTATTAAGCCTGAATGTTAATGAGGCAAAAAGCAACCCTAGATTGATTTTTGGGCTCCGGTGGGGTGAGCACAGTGCTGTCCAACTAAACATTGATCCACTAGCAGCTCTGGATCAGAAACAGGCCAGCGGAGCGACAGGTCCATGAATGAAGCCAATATTTTTATCAATATCAGACACATGCTGAAATCAGGGACAGGGAAAAGGACAGTGATTTAAGTGTGTGTGTGTGTGTGTGTGTGTGTGTGTGTGTGTGTGTGTGT
>CAIGQW010000259.1:4416379-4431950 GCA_903798125.1 Danio choprae
GTGTGTGTGTGTGTGTGTGTGTGTGTGTGTGTGTGTGTGTGTGTGTATAATATATAAATTATGGTTATATAAATCCACTTTTATGCCAAAAAATAGGTTCTTTGCATTGCCTTTCCAGTGAAATAACTAAACAAAACTATTGGAGGCTGAGAATAATGCTCATTTTAGAAGAAAACTTCAGAAGGCACTTCTGTTTTTGGAAGTTTTTGCTCATCTGAACTCTTCATTTGTTCATATAATTAATCTATTTGCATGTTTTCAACACATTTATACATATACTAATACTTTTAATAACTCATTTCTTTTGTCTTTGCCATGATGATATTACACAATATTTTTTCTAGCTATTTTGCAACAAACTAGTATTCACCTTAAAGTGAATTTTAAAGACTTAACTAGGTTATAAGGTTAAATAGGCAAGTTAGACAAATTGTTTTAATAAATTGTTTGATTTTATTTATCTTTTTAATTATTCAAGGGCAGCTAAAAGAAATTAGACCTTTTCTAAAAGAAAATATGAATAAATATTTTTCATATAAGAATAAATATCTCACAGTAGGGCTAATATTTATGTTTTTGGCTTTTAAGTGCTATGCAAAAATGTATCATGATGAATCACATCCAAAATAAAAGTTTGTTTTGATATAATATGTGTGTGTGTATTGCGTATATGTATTATGCACATATTAGGCATATATTTGAGAAAAAGAATTTATATTTAGATACAAAATATATATTTATAGGGTACAAATTCTAGATAAATTCCAATATCTATTTAATCTGTAGTTTTCTTTCTATGTATGTGTGTGTATCACATATACATAATAAATATATATAATACACACATATATTATGTCAAAACAATTTTTTATTTTGGATGCAAATAACTAATTGCCATTGTTAATATTAAAAATCATCATTATTGGTGGAAGTGGGAGACTACACCCTTTTATTATGGAATTGTCCTGTCATTAGAACTTATTGGTCAAAAGTTGTTACTTTTATGAGCCGTTTGTTTGGACTTCAGCTACAGTTGGATCCATTGTATTTGATTTTAGGTCTCCCGGTTGGATATTTGCCTGACAAATTCACTAATCGTTTATTTGACATTTTAGCCTTTGCTGCAAGAAAAAAATATACTGATAAACTGGACCAGTGACACAATATTATTAGGAAAATGATTCCCTTAGAGTTCCCTACCTGTGTCCTTCATATGTCCACTGAGGCTTTTCGTCAAGTCTGGACTCCTTACTTTAAATTTATTGATGTTTCCTCAAGCTATATCTTGAGCTATGGTAAGTCATAATTAAATCTATGTATGTTATTTTACTATTATTTTATCTTTATATTTTTTGTTTATTTATTTACTTATTATTATTATTATTATTATTATTATTATTTATGTATTATTATTATTTAATTTATGAATATATATGATTTATTCTGTCTTTCTTTAGCATTGCGTTGTTAAAATGGGCATTGTCTGTTGGTTTGTTTTAATTTGTTTTGTGATTAATAGTTTTAATAAAAAGATTCAATTAAAAAAATCATCATTATTATTATCATCCTTTTTTATTATTATTTTTATTAGTAGCAACAGCAGTAGTAGTAGTAGTAATAATAATAAGAATGATAAGAATAAGAATAAAAATAAGAATAAGAAGAAAAATAAGAAGAATAAAAAGAACAAGAACAAGAAACACCAAACGAAACTAATATTTGCTCTACCTCTTATGAACAGGTCCTCTGAATGTGGGGTCAAATTTGTGTGGCTCCCCTGTAACAGAAGAACAAAGTGTCAAGAATCGCATATAAATGGTGAAAAATATGGTTGCAAAACTTCAAGCACCCTAAATGCATTTAATGTCTTTGCTTCATTCTGATTAGGCATAGCTTAGCCATTTATAGACTATGACCAGGTCAAAGAGCAAACAAACGGCCAGATTTCATCAGTAGCACTCACTGAAGCTCACACTGAAATAATGCAAAACAATCTTATCACACCACCTTGTTTCGTGAAAACAAAGCCCTCGATCAACTACGGTCTACTAACAGCCCAGCGATGCTTTAAGAGTCACCCAAAACAAAGCCCTGGCAAACAAAAGCATGTACCTGCCACAGTTTGATCATACGGAGAAACAGCATTTCCCTTTGTCAAAGTATTTGCAGTAAGTTCCTACCCAGTTCTCCTTTGTAGTATCCTCCTTTCGGTCGGGTCATGTTCGCTGATCCCTGAGCGAGAGACACAGTGTGTTTATATAATGTTGGTGTGTGCGTGTGTCACTTCCTATGAGGGCTGAGGCGGTATATTCTCGCCTTTCTCCGATCGGTTAATCATTACACACAAAGCCGAGAGGAGGTGGAGGAAAGATCGGGCTGGTGGGCGTTTGCGTCGCTTCCATCTGCCTCGCTCTCTCACTATCCACTCTGTACTCCTTCTTCACTCTCTCTCTCTCTCTCTCTCTCTCTCTTCTCTCTCTCTCTTTCTGCTGCTCACAAAGGAAGCAGCACTGGTGTCTCGCGGCTCAGATTGGTAGCATCCACTGACACACCAAACACAATGAGACAACAGCACGGCAGCCACCTGCTCTGAGCTTCAGACACACATACACAGGCACTCTGAAAAGTGCTGTTTGTACTAGGGCTGCACGATATTGGGAAAATCTGATATTGAGCAATTCCATACAAATGTCAAACTTGCCATCATAAAAAATTCGGTTTTACAAAAATAGCAAAACCCTTTCTAGGTTTGTGTAGGCTTGGATTTTACAGTACTGTAAACATACTCAAAAATGTCTCTGTCAATGTTTTCAAACAATTATATCAGATTTACAAAGTCACACAATTTCACATCTGTCATATCCATAACAAAGCTTTTCCTCATAAATGTCAAATAAAATAAAATCAATCATTTTTGTTCTATAGAGAGACAACTCTTATCCTTTTGATTAGCATCCTTTCTTTTGGGTTGTGCAGTTTAACTCACACAATTGATACAAAGTATGTTCTATACTGTAAGCTCGCAGACTTTTTTGGTCACATCCATAACGCATGTTTATTTTCCTTATTTAAAATATTAAAAATGTTTAAATATTGATTGATATTCTTCTGATCCAATAACTCTGTGGTTAGTAGTTTTGGAAAATATAAACAGATGTTTCAATATAATGTTAACATGTGCTTTTTTATGTGAATTTATGGTTTGAGTTTTTTCTGCAAAATGTCACATCCATAACGCTGGAATTGCTCTATAGCGATATTTTATTGTTCTTTGATAAAAATTGTGATATGAATACAGTTTCAGCAGATGGTTTGAATGGCTTTGACAGTTTTCTGGGGGAATCTAACCAGTAAATTGAATAATCACAATGCAAAAAAAATGCTTTTCTTACTTTGCTTTGTCTCATTTCTAGTAATTCTTAGATCAAGTAAAAATATTGTTTTGTTTTTACCTTCAGAAGGAATAAGTCAAAATTAAGAGTTTTTGCCTAAAAAAACAAGCAAAATTATGTGCCAATGGGGCAAGTAAAGCAATCTTGTAGATATTGTAGATCTTGTAGATATCTGAAATGTAGATATTTGGACTAGAAACCAGACAAAAATTATAAGTAAGATTTTTTTTTTTTTTTTTTTTTGCATACATTGTATGGAGTCGTACCAGTCTAACCAGTCTAAGTGGAGTCTAACCAGTATTCAGGTACAGAAAATGAAAAAATAAAAATGAAAAAAAAAAAAGAAATTAAAACAAGACAAAAATTATAAGTAAGAAAAAAAATTGTATATAAATAATTAAATACAATTCACCTCCAAACATCATAATTTCTTGTGCTCAAATGTCAATGTCTTGAAATTCTCATAGTCACCGGCCTTAAAAACACATGCAAATGATAAACTTTCACTCTATTATGGTTAAACTCTCTGTTCTGTAGCTCCTGGTCAACTATCATTCCGACTCAACATTGCAGATCTTGTGATGTGGCTATTGTGGATGCACACATTGCGAGCATATCGATGCTGTAACGATATATTTTGCAGCCCTTGGCAAACATACCAGCACTTATGAATTAACATGCTGGTGTATGATGAATGCAATTAATAGATAAAATCCTTCAATTTAAAAGAGCGTCTAAGATTTTGACTACACAAAGACAAAACGTAGGTCTGCTATCTATGCCTGGAGAACTGAGCAAACTAAATGGATAGACGTCAGCAGTCACATACTGATGGCGATGGAGGCCTAGACAGCCCATGTTGGCAGATCAGACAGTGATGCCATCCTGGAAGAAGGATAAAAAAAAAGCAGCTCTGACTGGTTTAAACTGGTGTTCAGCTGATTTTGGATGTCACAAGATTTGGATCACTCAGACCAAGCTGGATTAAGCAGTTTTTGATGATACATCAAAACACATCTTTAGGATGCCATCATATCATCTGTGATGCCATATTTTAACATCTGAAGAAGAAGAAAAAGTGCTGGTCTCCTTTAAACAAGACCAGCTAATACCAGAAAACCAATTCTTTATAAAGACATTATTTTTTAATAATAGAATCAGCTGAAAAAAATGATTAAAGGGGTTGAACCCAAATTTTTTATTTCTGCCATCATTTACTCACATTTCACTTGTTCAAAACCTGTTTGAGTTTCTTTCTTCTGTTAAACACAAACGGAAATATACTGAAGAATGTTGGTTGCTAGCACCCATTGAGTTCCAAAGTCTTTTTTTTTCCTACTATGAAAGTATGCCAACAACCATTCTTCAAAATATCTTCTTTTTGGTTTAACTTAGCAGAAATCGCAGGATTAAGGTCTTTGATGTTATAATGCAATACCATCATGTCATGTATGATGCCATTTTAATGATGGCATCAGTAGATAAAGGCTGACCATAGATGATGATGAACAGTCTCCTAAATCAGCCAACAGAACAGCAGTTTTAATCTTACAGTGTATCTTTATTATGCCATCATGTCATGGTACAATATGATTTTCAATTAGGGATTGGCAAAAATTGAAAAGGCTTAGCTGGGTGGTCTTCAGCTAATCTTAGATGTTGAAAAGTCATCAAACCCACGTTAAAACCAGTCAAATACCACCCAGACCAGGCTGCGAGAATCAGCTAAAAACAGCAAATCAGCTCATGTTGGATTGGTTTTAAGTATGTGACAACGCAGCTTTATGATGGCATCATGGTGTCATGTGTGATGCCATTTTTACAAAGTCATAAGTGAAAAAGCAGTTTTGACTCATTTCAACAGGGTTTCAGGTGATCTTAGAAAAGGACAAAGATGAAAAATAAACCTCAAAAGTCCTCTAAAATCACCCAGGCCACTTGGACAGACCATACTATAAATAACATACTACACTGTACAAAACGCTGGGTTCTACACAATCGATTTGTGTAGGGACAACATGAAGGAATTAAGTTCACTTAATTGTTTTATTTTCAATTCACTTAAATTTGTAAAAAATAATAAGTTCATTCAATGATTTTCCTTCAGCTTAGTCACTCATTTATCAGGGGTCACCACAGCGAAATGAACCGCCAACTATTCTAGCATATGTTTTACGCAGCGGATACCCTTCCAGCCGCAACCCAGTACTGGAAAACACCCATACACTCTCACATTCACACACACACATACACTATGACCAATTTTGTTTTCCCAATACCCCTATAGCGCATGTCTTTGGACTGTGGGCAGACCGGAGCACCCGGAGGAAACCTATGCGAACACGGGGAGAACATGCAAACTCTACACAAAAATGCCAACTGGCCCAGCCGGGACTCAAACCAGCGACCTTCTTGCTGTGAGGAGATAGTGCTAACCACTGAGCCACCATGCCGCCCCAACAATTAAGTTGTCCCCCCCCAAAAAAAACTCGAGAATTTGTTATTTCAGCTCGTTTGAACAAACAGCAAACGTCATTTTTAAGTGTATAAAACCATTCACACTATCAATATTTCTGTAAAAAAATAAAATAAAACATTCCTCTTTTTAAAAAAAAGAAGCTAATTCAGTATACATCTAATATTATAATATATGAATATTTCCTTGTATACCTTCATGTTCTACAAATATCTATTCAAAGTCAAACGCAAGTCAAAAGCCTATACATTGAGTTTCTCATTTTGGAATTATATTACCTAAATCATTCACATTGCCAAAACGTCTCCAATTAAATAACCTACACTGAATCTTTTCACATTCAATATATGTTTTCATTGAAAGAAAAAATAAAACTTCAAAACATTCCTTATCGACATAAATGGGTAGCTATGGTAACAAGATTTGTTCTTCTCATAATTGGGTGGGCCTTCAAGCTCGCTGTAATCATTATCACTAGATAAACATTTCATGGTAGCTTCTGACTGGTTCAATTTAGCTGTCAAAATAACAGGTCTGCTACTAGATCTCTGAGAAGCCACAGAAGCTCTCTCACATTCACACAACAACCACCATTCACAAAAACATTCTGGACCTCTTGACCTCTGCACCAGTAAAGAAAGAAGTACTGCACATACAAGATCTTGGATGAGCTCCAACAAGCAGAAGCCTTCACCGCACCTCCGTCTCTGTTATCATGAGGCCTGAATTACTGAGCTGTTAACAATGTAAATTTAAGGAACGTCCACTATTTCAGATCACTAACTGCTAACACTAACAGGCGAGATTGGAAAGCATAAGATCACACCTACTCTACAAAGTACCAAATGGAGTTCTCTCTCTCTCAGCTTACGATTCCTGAAGGGTTTAAAGAAAATTAGTGAACATAGAAGTCTGAAATCTTTGCTATTAATTTATTATCATTCTTTGATTAGATATTAAAAGTAGACTGTAATATCGTAGAAGTGTACCTACACTGTAAAAAATCTGTAAATTAGCAGGTTTGGGTATTTTGTGATCCATGCTTTTTTATTTTTCCCCATTTATTGATGCTTTTGAATTGCATTATGGGACCTTGATATTTCTTCCAGCAAATTTTAACCCTGTAACAAAAAAAGTAAACAAAAAGTGACTTTTATTAACATTTTTAATAATTTAAAAAGATATTGTCTGGGTTGGTGTTGTATATTACGGTACAACAACCTACATCTTAGAGAGTCATTTCTTTATATGTTATTTCTTATACATTATATTATTTCAAATGACTAAAATGTCAATAAAAGTAACTTTGTTAAAGTGTAGAGTTGAATTTTCAACATCAAATGTCGACAGAACAGAGATCAACAATCCATAATGCAATTTACAACCTTAAATAAACTGAAAACTTCATAAAATATGGAAACAGAGATATTTTTTTACAGTGTACTGTTGATGAACGCCATTTACACCGCTGAGTAATGTTTAAATGAACATATAAGGTTGAGTATTAATTGAAATTACATCACCAACACAATTGAGCAAAGCTGCGACTGTCATTCACATCTTGTCAGGGAAGCACCGTTCTGTGAAATTTCCTCCAAAAACCAGAGGGTGCTCTCGTATGAAAACTCTAAACACCCATAAAGAAGAAACCCAGGAAATCCCCATAGCATTGAATTATAAACAGAAGATTTCACTGCATTCACTGCATGAGTAGAAACATGTTATTATGTGGTATTTTCATGTACAACATTTACTACACAGAGCCTTAGTAAAAACAGCTGTCATTAATCACAGAACGATTATCTCAATATCATTATAGCTATCGTAAAAAACCCATCTCTTCCACAATCACCCGAACACCCTCTTCTCTCCCCCACCACGCCACACGACCACCTCAGAACATTATGCAATTCTAAGTGTGCCTTAGACAGGTGAGTGGGCTTGACAAACCACCTGTAGAAAACACACTCCTTCATCACTCTGACACTTTAACTGGCACTTGCAGCAGTTTTGCACATTTGCACCAGACACTTTCTGAAAATCACTCCATATCTCTCTCTAAAAAATAAAAAAAACATGCATTTATGAAGTGTGCTTCACACAGGTGAGTGGGCTTGACAAACCACCTGTAGAAACATTCTTCTCTCTCTCTCTCTCTCTCTCTCTCAATTTAATTCAATAATCGCTTTATTGGTATGACAAATGTTACAAATGTATTGCCAAAGCATTTATAAAGTTTACATTAAAAAGAACATACATATATAATACAAACATAGTAAACACAGTAAACAGTAGTTGAAAAAAAATAATAATAAATAAATAAATATATATATATATAATTAAATAAAAAGTATAAATAATATATCATATTATTCAATATATCATATTATTATTCAATATATCATATTATTATTTAATATATCATATTATTATTTAATATATCATAGATTATTCAATATATCATATTATCTCTCTCTCTCTCTCTCTCTCTCAAAAAAAAACACTCCCCCCTCCTTACTCTAGCACTTAATTCTGAGCACTATTTTGTATACTTCTTGCGTGTATTGCCTCTTCTTGTTGAATTGCTGAAAGCCTCTTAAAATATAAGTCACTTTGGACAAAAACGTAGCCTAAATAACTAAATGTAAATGTAATGAACATTTTTGATGATGTAACACGGCAAACTTACATGCATAGCAATGCAATCTCACAGCATTTCATAACTTTTTGACTTGGTGGCTAAATAATTCATACAATCTCATTTATACATTTTAGTACAATTTGCTCATCCCCCAATGAGGTGTAGGATTATAGGAGTTTGAGGGCACACCTCCTTTTAAAATCGTTCATTTTCATAAGAATGAAATCTGATGAATTATTATGAACTGAAGACTTTTCTGACAATATGTAAAAAAGTCAGGTCTCCTTGTAAGATCGGGCAGAACCTAACAACCATGACAATATATCCAACAATTTTTCTACCAGTTGTCAAAATGACAACTATTTTTCATGTTTACCAGATATGCTATATTTTACCAGATATGCTTTTTCTGACTACTGTTCCTACATTCCTGCATCATGAGCTTGTAATATCTCCAAGTGTAAAAAAATGACTGGAGGAATATTCGCATTGAGTAATGACAGTAAAAAAGAAAGATAAAACAAAACAACAAAAAGAATAAAGAGACAAAGACTATATGAAAACTGATAAGACAGTGTGTGGCAAAGCAGCAGTAGACAAACAGGTCAGGACATCAGAAAAATGCCCCTGAGGTATTATGGAAAAACAACATCAGCATTGCTTGCCCCGTCATATACTTGTTTGTAGGGTGTCCCATTTGCCCTGAATGCCCCCTTTGCCTCTTTGTGCATTCAATACGCACCTCAACTGCTCTGTGAAGAAAATAAAATCACATTATGAATACAACAAGTGATACTGGAGTACAATGTACAACAACTAAACCCTTTATGCAATTGCAATGTAGTTTGCTCCTCAGTAGACCCACATTTTCCCCGTTCCAAGACTGTATATGATGAAAAGAGTGTGAATGAAGTCGACTGGGCTAACAGGTTGTCTCCCGAGACACGTCTTACATCACTGCAGCTCCAGACAGAAGATCAACAGCTTAGCCTCACTTCTCCATCTCATTTATAATCTGCCAGACATTTAACAGAGCGAGTGATACGTCAGATTGCATGCCTTAATTGCATCAGCTGAACCATGGCTAAAGAACAGCTGGTGTCAATCCTACCCGTGCAGGTAACCTAAAAATACTGCCAAACAGGGACGCACTCTTCGGGGACACTAATTTCAACAGTGACACCTTCTTTAATTGCAAACATCCTTCCTGCCTAATTTAGCATTTTTAGTGATTAAAACTGACAAATAACATAAATTTTAGTGTATTTCCTTTAGTATCTTTAATATTTTAGTAAACTAGTATCTGGTCATACTAAAAGTAATACATCCATTACCCTGAAACACAAAACCCTGTATGTTGCACAGATATTACATTGTGATTTACATTGTATTGGTCAAAATGATAGTTTTTTCATGTATGACAAAAATCATTTGAATATTATGTAAAGAAAATATGTTCCAAGAAAATATTTTGTACATATATGTCAAAACTTCATTTAAGCAGTTTTGAAGTATTTTTTTGAAGTAGTATCCATATTTCGATTTTCCTTGAACCCTTCAGATTTTCCTTTTTTTGTAAAAACTGACAATTGGTCAGAATAAAAACAATAGTAAGACCAGTACAGATTTTTCACTACATTTCTAAAAAGTCTATTTTAAAGAAATGCTTTCCTTCTGAAATTTATAACAATTTATAAAATAACAATTGTCCACTTATTAATATTATTTTTAGCATATTCAAATTATTTAATCAGGTTTGTGTGAAATTCAAAACTTGAAATTTAAGAATTTCATAGTAACATAGACATAGTGCTGTCATATGATAAATGTCCAACTTCGATACGATACCTTGAAAAATATTAATATTCGATACCATTTTCGATACCACAGGGAACAAATTCCACAACATTAAAAGTATGCAAATGAAGTAAAAAGAAAAATAATAACTAAACCATATAATGCTTATATCAGGTACGTCAGCAGTCCTCAAGTCCAAAAGGCAATAAATTACAAAAAAATAAAAATAAATTAGCGCAATCATCTTATTTTCTGATTAAAACAAAAGTGTTAAAATCTTCTTCTTCTTATTATTATTATTAATTATTCATCTCCCTGCTGGTAAGGACAGAGTGCGAGAGAGCAAAGTCAGTATCGATACTAACCAAAAGCAAGATTGTATCCCTTTAAATATTTCAGTATCAATATTTAGTGATATATTTGACAACACTAACAGACTATTTCACAGAGTAATATCATAAATTAATACATGATCTCACAATATTATTTTTACAGCTTTTTTTCAAAACACCAGTAAACGCAGCCAAGATAAGCCTAATACATATCTTTCCGGACCATTAAAAAAAAGAACCAAAACATCAGTAGCATCAACAAAATAAAAACTTACATTTTTGTGGTTTCCCCATGTTATTTAGAAAACCGTTTCAAAACAAGTCCTGCTGAGATTCAGCCAAGATCCTCTTTTTTCCCAAAACGTTCACTCTGACAAGAGATTTATTCTGTTTTCCCATCTCTCCCCCTTATTTATTGCAGAGATTAATGCATTTAAATGCACTGGAACAAAACACGAATGTTATTTTTCAAAAAGCACAAGCCAAATCTGTCCTAGTTATTGGCATCAATACAGTAATTCCTTATTGCGTCTGGACGTCTCATCTCCTTATACTCTATACCTCTTCCTCTCATCATTTTCTTCCACTAAGCAATTTTTCCATGCACACACATGAGTTTTTCGCACACTGAGCACATTGTCTCACAGGCCTTGCTGTAAAACACAGGCCTCTTTCACCGTTTCTCCATAAGGAACAGCCTGGGACGGCATGCAGGTGCGGACAGCGTGGGTTTTGGTCCAATGGAAACTCTGTGTGGTTACTCTTTCCTCCTCCTATACCAGAACATGGAGTTCCCACCCCATGGCTTCAAGTCACAAACAAGTCCCTGACATATGCTGCATCTCAATCAAGTCCTCAAATGAACCGGCTGGATAAGTTTAAATCAATTAAAGTCACCATAAAAATAAAGTGGAAAAAGGTGGTGCGACCAATCACTCACTTGTAATTGCTGCAAGAACGCATTAGCACTTTGCTTCTGTTTTTTATTTTAAAAATCTTTTTGAAAAAAAAAATATTGAAAGGCATAAAGGTGACTCAATACATTACAAACTTTGATTTGAATATAGTATACAAAGGGAAATAACCACATTTCCGTGAAGCATTACGAATAGCACAATCATTTTTAAAAAAGGACAGAGAAAACTATTCATAAAACGAAAACTATTCATTTAAATATGTTGGTTGTATATATAGAAAAAAATACAAAACGGTTTCAAAAACTGTACTGTATTGCAAAATATGCAAAAATATACACATATTTAAGCATTTTGAGAGAGCAGAGACAGAGGGGATTTCGTTATTTACAGTGCTTCATGGGAGCGAACAAATCAAATAAAAATAAATAAAAAATAAATAAAGTCCCACTCCACGTCCTTTTCTCATTTGAAAATCCATTTCATTCAAACGTTCATCAAAATCATTTTCAAAAAGCTATAAAATGAGCATACACAATTAATATATATTGCTAGCCTGTTGAATGTGAAATAGATCCAAAACCTGATCATTATAAATAATTTGATGATGTGGCAATAGTATTACTTAACGAAGGTGCGTTTAAACTTTACAAGTTTAAAACATCATCAAAACCGTGATCTATTTCCATGCAGTTTATATGCCTTCAGTGGTACAATCTGAATATTTTCAACCTAATATACGGACACTGAGGAAAGGAAATTGTTAAATAAAATCATTATTTTTGTGCACACAAAAGTATACTCGTAGCTTGATATTATTCCAATTTAACCCCTGAACACATGAACTGTTTTGATCACTTTTTTCAGATTTCTTTGGACTTCTGAACGACATGGGAACCTTGCTGTCTAGGATGAGGGAGCTCTCAGAATTAATCTAAAATATCATGTTAAGAACGACAACGAGATTTTGTTTTTGTGGTGAACTAACCCATTAAATCACTAAAAAAGAATCTAAATTGAATAATATGAAATTAATAATCCAACCCTTTCAATTAGGGCTGCACGATATTGGAAAAAACTGACAGTGCAATTTTATTTTTCAGCCATACATATTGTGATATTGAGAATAATTTCACCAGAGGAGTTGAATGGTTCTATTTTCAAAGAATTTGTAATTTTAGATTGATTGGGATCATTTTGTAGGCCAGCACGTCTGGATGAAATTGACAAGCATTGATAAATACAGTAGAAAAGAAACAAATAAAATAAAACTTCATAGTTTTCTGGGCATCTAGATGTATTCGGGTATACATAAATTGCATTATCACATGTAAAACAACACTGTATAGACTTCATTAATCTTTCTTCAAGTTACAAACTATATAAATAGTTGTGCTTGAAATGTTTAAAACTGGCTTGGAATGCTTACAGTCACAGACCTTTAAAAATATATGCAAATTATAACATTTTTGGAGTTTTTGTGCATTTTTGTGCAGTGTAACAATAAATCACATGTTTTTTTTCAACATTTACTAATCCTGACTCCTAATTTCAGATCCTACGATGTGTCTATTCCAAATGCTCACATTGCAATATCAATGCTGAAATGATATACAGTGCTTAACATACTGTATATGAGGACACCCCTTTCTATATTTTTCTATAGGAAGCTTTACAATATTGTTTTTGTGCATATACATTAGATTAGTCACCGAAGCCCAAATCTGGAGCAACAAAATAACTTATGATAACAGTCCAAAATGAGTACACCCAAATTAATATGCTAGGGAAAAATACTAAATAAATAATTTAAAAAGAGCAAAATTCCAGAGAAACAAAAAGTTTATACAATTTGTGAAATTTTTTAGTTTGTAATTAATTTTTTGTCAATATTTCGCATGAATTTAAATGTTTTATCTCTCTATTTATAAAGATGTTGTGTGAATAAAATATTATTTTAATAAATATATCCCTTTAATAAATCTGTTTTGTTCAAATGCACCAAATATATAACCTATATTCACTCAGAAATGGATAAAAAAATGTATATTTTAAAAATGGGGTGTACTCATTTATGTTAAGCACTGTATAGTGCACAGCCCTACTTTAAAATAATAATAATAATAATAATAATAATAATAATAATAATAGTAATTAAACAAATTAAATAGTATCAAATTAATAATCTTCCACAAATTCATGACCACACAAAAATGAGTTTAAAAATGAGTAAAAATGAATTACACTATATATATAAAAAATAAAAGTTCTGAATTGGAATCAATGGTTCCCAAAACCCTTTGGAACCTTTTATTTCTACGAGTGTAGTTTATTTATTGTAATGTCTGATATGTGAACAGTATAAAATACATAAAGTCATTTTTCATGTTCTTGTCTTTAGAGACAGTGAGTGACAGACAGCGAGACAGACACGTAAACGGTCAGGGACAGATGAACGGGCGAAGTGAAGACAGTGACAGACTCAACAGATTGGTGAGGCAGGAAACTCTTGCTCCCTTTAGACTGCCGTTTTGCTGACTCAAGCCAAACATTTTATGATTACTGCAGCTTATTCTGGGGTGTAATGCTTTACTTCTGATGTGCCCGTTTCATTATGTCTAATCAAAAAGCTGTTCATAATTTAATCAACAAACTGATTTTTCAAACGAGAGTAATTGCCTGATGACAACAGAGGCAGCAGTCAACTGTTCATTTAATTTTGACAAAACTGGCACTTGATACATTTCAGTTGACGCTAATTAGAGACTGTCATTGAACTGTTTGTACCACTACAACTGTATGAAGTTGAAAAACACATACAGTTGAAGTCAAAATTATTAGCCCTCCTGTAAATGTTTTTTCTTCTTTTTCAAATATTTCCCAAAGGATGTTTAAAAGAGCAAGGGATTTTTCACAGCATTTCCTATAACAGTTTTTCTTGTTTGTATTAATTTGACTAGAATAAAAGCAGTTATGATTAAAAAAACAAAACTATTTAAGGTCAATAATATTAGCCCCCTTAAGCAATGTTTCTTTTTCTTCGATTGCCTACAGAACAAACCATCATTTTACAATGACTTGCCTAATTACCATAAGTAGCCTAATTATTTTAATAATATAAAAATATTATTTAAACATCACTTTAAGCTAAATATTAGTATCTTATTATGTACTTATTATGTAAAAATGTCTAGTACAATATTATGTACTGTCATTATGGCAAAGATAAAAGAAATCAGTTATTAGACATTAGTTATAGTTTAATAATTAGACAATAGTTAAACTATTATGCTTAAAAATGTGTTGAAAAAAATCTTCTTTCTGTGAAACAGAAATTGGGGTAAAAAAAAATATTTCAGGGGGCTAATAATTCTGACTACATCTGCATACAAGGCAAACTGCTTAACAAATTGCATTCAAAACTGACACAAACAGTGCAAAAATTAATTAAATGTCTGTTCAAATGAGTAAAATTGCTTGTATATCTCTCAAGGACACCAGCTTTAGCCTTGAGCACCAGCAGGACAGCGCACACACACACTGTCAGAGTGAGTGTGAACATGAGTTGGGATATTGTCTGAATGAGAATTGAAATTTACATCAACCACAGGCAACAATTGTCTCATTTTATTTTATTTTCCGCTGGCACATACTGCATTCTTATCTTAACTTACAAATATAACAATTTAATTTCAGATGTAAAGCAGATGTAAAGAATACAACGGTGTCATTATCCATTATATACTTCAATGAGGTTTCAGTTCTGGAACTGTCAGAATTCATCAACTATGAAAGATCAACTTGTTTTTAAATACATGTGTTTAAATACAACTAATCAAACTAGAAATTATATTATTTTATGAATAATAGTAAATACATATATATTGAAGGCACAGTTAAAAGGAAAAATAAAAATTTCTTTCAAATATTTCTCCAGTGCTGTTTAAAGAAGCAGAGAGCGAGCGAGAGAGCGAGAGAGAGAGAGAGAGAGAGAGAGAGAGAGAGAGAGAGAGAGAGAG
>CAIGQW010000259.1:4431960-4449628 GCA_903798125.1 Danio choprae
AGAGAGAGAGAGAGAGAGAGAGAGAGAGAGAGAGAGAGAGATCATAGAAGCCTCATTGAAGTGGCCTTTATGCACTGTGCACTATAATACAAGAATCAGACCCATATAGGGTATATGCTGAAGGACTTTTCATTTTCAGTAGCCCAGTTAAATTGCTTCCGGTGAAGTGTATGCTGTTATAAAATCGCCACATTTAAGGTCTGTTTTCTTTAAAAGTCAATGATCTTCACTGCCTGACTGATATACAATATAAAGTGGGTCTCAGAATGTACAAGAAGCACTGCATTCAATTACATTTTCCACACCATGTCTTTAAAATATGAAAATTTATTTTACTCGTGCGTGTAAACGGCTTTTCATCTGATTTTACACTTGAACAACTAAATGAATGCTTAAGTCTATTTAACAGATTATATTTTAATTACATTACAACATCTGTAATGTAATGCTGTAAAAATGCTGTAAAAAAATGTATAAAATTGAAAAAAGTCAAATTAACCATTTTTCACAAGTTTGTTCATATGAGAAAAACACTAGCTGTGCATATACCCTATTAAAGTATCTCTGCAGAAAGTATCTCAATTGGGCTGCATTGAATGACTGATATTTTAAACAGGCATTTTAAACAGACCATTTTTTAACAACAAACAAAGTCATACATTCTTTTTCTCTGGAAGCTGCATTAAATCTCAGGCCAGAACCACACCATGAAAGTTGCTTTGTGTTGGCAAGTCATTCATACAGGACCAGTGATGCCGTCCATTAGCTGAAGCTATACAACCTCCCAGTGGTTTACAAAGGCACTGGGAAAGAGATGACACCCATTATGAGCCATTGCTCCCTCAGCGTGGCATCTGAGCAGAATCGCTCATTGTTAATGTCCCAGGCACTCGGTAGAGAGCTCCTTCTGAACTCTACGTGCCTCTGAGAGCTGCTTTGTACCAGTGGATATGAAAGAGAGTCCTATGTGTTCAACTCTTAAGAGATAAAGAGAGACTATCTGGTCCACACCAAGAAGCAGACTGCCCTCTCTATTAGCTACATAATTCCAGGCATCTTTAATGCAGTCTCTGGTAACAAGCTTCTGAAGCGGGAATATAATTTGCTTTGGGTCCTTAAGGGAAGATTGTCCTGTTGAGGAACTGTTAATAAGATCCTTCCACATCCAGAGGGAGGCTTTTGAACATTTACATCCGCATTGAACCGGCAAACCAGAGCAATTCAGCTCCTCTATACTTCTTGCTGAGAGCTTGAAAGACAAATCTGCTGGCTATAATTAAGGAACAAATGCTTTTTGCAAGAATGTCATGAAAAGTTGGGGAAATGGGGCTAAATTTGCACCGTTAAACGAACTATTTTGGCTGTCGAGATTAAATTCAAATATGCGAACGAATGAAACGTGTTAAATTGTGATGTTACATTAAGATTTTTGCATGTTGCATCAGATTCTGCATTTTCAGGCTAAGCATTATAACCAATTACGTTCTACCATTTTGCTTATGAACTCACTCAGTATGCTTGAAAGCCTGAATGGTGTTAACTGATGACAAAAAAGTTTTTAGTCTGTATCAGCTGCAGAAACATGAACTGAACATCAGTTTTGATTAATAAAGAGGCAAATGAACACCAGTTCTACTGTAAATCTATTCAAAATTAAAAGAAAATTACAACTTAATTTTCGGTCTTCAACATTTCCTCACACAAAGCTGTCATCTGACTGTATAGAGTATGCTTATGTTTTATTTACTTATATTGATTTTTCTTGTCCTTTCTGCAATGTTGCCGTATGCTTTCATTATACTGAAAAAGTGCTATGCTAAGATTTCAGAAAGAAACTAATGGATTAAAAATAATGCATCTCATTTTGATATTCGCATTAAAAGGATGGTTCACCCAAAAGGTTAAATTTCCTTTTACTCAGACTACAGTAAACTTTTTACTTAAGTAAACTAAGGTACTAAATTCAGGACCTTCTTACACTGTAACTTTACTCTGTAACTTTCTTACGCTGTAAAGAATGCTGGGTTCCACACAATTCCTTCAGGTTGTCCCAACACAAATCGATTAAGAAAACTTAATCAATTTTACAAATTTAAGTGGATTAAACATAAAACAATTAAGTTGTCCCAAAAAACCTTAAGAATTGTCTTGTTTTAAGTAGTTTAAACATGCAGCAAAAGTATTTTTTCTGAACACAAAACAATATATTCTAGAGAATGTTGGAAACCAGCATCCACTGACATCCATACAGGAACAAAAAACAAATAGTAATAATAATAATAATAATAATAATAATAATAATAATAATAATAATAATAATAATAATAAAGGAAGACAATGAGTGTTTTTTACAACATTTTTCAACATATCTTCCTTTGTGTTCAACAAAAAAAAAAACTTTTGAGATTGAACTATCCCTTTAAATGAAAATGTGTAAAGGTAAAAATGTATAAAAGTAATTTTTTTTACTCAGAAAAAAATTGATTAAAAATACTTTTTTGTAAAAACTTGTTTTTATTTTCATTTGTTTTAATGCATGAAAGTATGGTTGGGTGATTAATTAAGTAAACCCCTACATAAAAGACTAAATGACAAAAGAGTTTTCATTTTTGGGTGAAATATCCCTTTACAAAAAAGAAAAGATGAAATTGTTGCAGATAGATCCTAATCTAACCAATTTATTCTAGAAAGTCTTGTTCTATCTTTTACTCTCCTTCTCTCCCAGAAATTGTTCTGGATTGCAATTGAGAGGCTCAATTATCAGACAGAACAGGGCAGCACAAGCTCAGTCCCCTTTCAAATACACCCCTGCACTCTCCGATATTTGAAACCACACAGTTCCACTTCAAATTAACTACAAGTACAGATACCTCTGTAAATCATCTCAGTACAGTACTCCCACATCCATGACACCCATCCAAGGACAAACAAACCCATAACAAAATCCCTTTTTGAAATTTAGAAATGAAACAGATGCCAGATTGATGCAGTGACAAAAAAAAAACAGAAGCAACTTCAAAACAACCATATGGTTCTGCATAAAATCACATTTTTAAAACTTGATTTGTGTATTTCTGCACAGACTATTTCCCACTTTTAGCTGACAACACATGTGATTGACAGGTGGCTCGTGGGAACTTAACAATACATGAGGCAAAGGGCAAAGAGCTTGACCGTGCCCGAGCAAAACAGAGAAACAGCTGCTCCGTGCGCTATTTACGTGACAAAGAAAACGTCGTTCTTTGACACCCCAAAAACACAGGTCTACAGGCTGTAAAAATAGCATTTCAGATGGAGAATACCACATGATAATAATTACAACTCTATTTAGATGGTTGTGCTGAATGGCTGTGGGTGCGTTGGTGTACCAGATGCATCCCTTTGGCGCATTATAATTAGACAGATTGTCTCTGAAAAAATATTTAGAGGAGTAGTGTTAAATGGCTAGGGGGGGGGGTCTGTGAGCGCTCTGCTCAAGCTCATAGGGGACTGTGAATGACTGCTTTCCAGAACAATGTGAAAAAGTCTCTAAAGACTGTGGAGGAATGTTAAGTAAATCTGTTGACTGACTCCAGACTGATTACATACTCAGTGTTCTGAAAGTTCAGAATGATACAACTTTTAAATTCAAGAGTTTTGCTTTACAGTTAGATTGCTTTTAATAGTATATATTTATAGTACCTTTGTGGCGCACAGCTCAGCTTTGTATATTAAAAACAACACAGTGTTTACAACTACCAAAATAGAAGTCCGAGACCTACAAATTTAGCATTATTTCAGTCATTTGATTGTAAAATAGCAGCACTATTTGTGTACAATATCACTGTATGTATGATATCATAACCTACAATATATTTGGATGACAAATCTGAAGTCTAAATCACAGCTATAACAATGGCAACAGCTTAAGAACGCTGGTCGGCAACACTTTCAGAATAACAAAACTTCTCTTTTTCCACCTGATGAATAACAAAAACACCTAGGGATGTGTTCACATTTGTGAAGCTGACCAACATCACGACTGTTACAAGAAGACACAGGTGTGCCTGGCTCATGTCCTGTCCTGTCAATGTTTGCTTGATGTGTTTTGGCCCATTTTCTGTTCATATTTCAGCCGAACCACACCAGAATGTGTCCGCAAGCACTTGTTTGGTGCATGCTAAAAAGTTTGGATGCAAGTTTTCATGAACTGCACTAACAATTGCGTTCAAGGGAGCACATCTTTGCAGCTAATTAGACTTTAACTGACTATGTTAAATTATTTAAGCATATAATAAGAAAAAAAAAAAATGAAAAAAAAAACATATTTAAAATTATGTTTAAACTATAGTTTAGTAGGCTATAGTAAATAGGCTATAGTAAATAGGCTAGCAAGCAGTTATTCTTACGGTCTGTCCACATAGCCTGGTTGTGTAGCCTACTATAACTGTACCATTACTGTACATGAAACCTTAAAGGATAGTTTAAAAACTAAAATTTGTGTTACTCACTCCTGACTTCAAACCAGTTGGATTTTTTTGTTATTTTGTTATACTTCCATAGTAGGGAAAGCAAATACTATTGAAGTCAGTGGTTACAGGTTTACAACATTCTTCAAAATATCTTCTTCTGTGTTCACTCAGGAAACTCAAGAAACAACTCAAGGGTGAGTAAATAATGACTCAATTTTCATTTTTGGGTGAACTATCCCTTTAACACAGCACAAAGACACAAAACACTCAGTATTTGAAACAATTGTGAAGTAAACATCATCTATGTTTCCTATTATATCAATGTTTGCTTATATTGGACGCTTTCCCCTTAACTTCTATGACGTAGCAATTAAATCTCTTCCTAATTACAAAATCACAGAATCCGAATCCGCGCATTGTTGTGTGCACTCCATCCAGTTTTAGGCTACAGCACAAAAGTAACTGAACTCGTCTGTATGAAAACCCACCAGGGAAGCTACTGTCATACATAGAGGTCCTTAAAATATAAACTGCACGAGAAAACACTTAGAATAATGAATCGGTTTGGCACCAGCAGCACCGCTGGGTCAGTTCTCTTTGTCAATGCTGAAATTACTGCAAAAACTTGATCTTCTCGGCTCACAAGCTGCTGTTCGCTTACCATAGTATAAAGGAGGAATTGCACTTTTCCTTGCCATTGCACCTCCGACGAGCGGTCCTCGTGTGTCTTTTGTTTATGTGATTGCATATGAATCTATGGACGTGAATAACGTATCTCTAGCTCGTCCACATATACAACACCAATCTGTGGTTTGCGCAACGCCGCGTCACAGTGTTTACAGCGCCATCATCAGTGGGATACTGCGCACACAAAGGCGGTCTATTCTATGAGTGACGCGTCAATGGTCCAATCGCTGAATGTTATTGTCTACCAACAGCCAATCCGAAGTTAGAAGGCGGGGCTTGTAGTGAAACTGATGGGAAAATGAGAGAAATCTCACAGGCAGGCACAGGAAAAACACTCCAGTGTAGACATAAGAATGAAGGAAATCAGATGAAAACAATGTGCTTGTGTTTTGAAATTCCCCATTGCTGCTCCAAATGGAAAGAAGGCAGTCTGCGAGTGTTTACAGTAATCGACGACATAAATGGCCTTTCATGAAATCGGCTAAAATTAATAAATATTGCTGTATTAATTACTACTATGAAGTTAAAACATATTTCTGTTTCCTTTTTCCACAAAACCAACTAACCATTGGGTGGTCACACTAGTGTGAGGAAATTAGGGAAGAAAAAGCTAATTAAAAATATGGTATTGTTAGCCTCACTTATATGACCTTTTATTGAACTTTGTACAGATACAAAAATGACAGTATTTCTTTGTTTTGACACTGTCACTGTATGCAATGATAGTACTTGTTTTTAAAGCTTTCGCTTGCATTGTGCTCCAAACACTAAACGTGCCAGTATGTGGTGAAACGACTACATGTATTTGATTGTAACATTAAGCTATAAACAATTGTAAAATATAATGTCTTGCAAAAATGAAAAAAAAAGTAAATTGATCAACCTCAAGCTGTGGAAATGCTTGTTATTAAATTACCATAGCTGCTAATGTTTATACTTCACCACCTGATGGCAGTAGTGTGTTGTGATGGATGCCCAAAATAAAAAGTTAAACATGCACAGTTTGAATCAAGTGTGTAAAATAAGGGAGACATGCTAAAAATATGCATTGCTGCTGTCATTAAGATCAATAAACACAGCAAGAAATGTAACATCATGATTTGTGCAGCATGAAATAAAGTCAGTTAAATGTGTTGTACAGACATAACATGGTAGTCTACACTGTCTGTTTTTAAAGGGATAGTTTACCCAAAAAATAAGATTTATTCAATATTTACTCACCCTCAGGTGGTTCCAACATTTATGAGTTTGTTATTTCTGAAAAGAAGATATTTGGAGGAAAGCTGAAAACGATTAATTGTCATCAATAGAAAAACAAATACTATGGAAGTCCTTATTGTGTATTGGGTTGGATTTGTGATCCAAAGGTTGCAGGTTTGAGTTCGGGCAGCAGCAGGGATTGTAGGTGTTGGGAGTGACTAACCAGAGCTCTCACCATCCTCAAAACCACAGCTGAGGTAAGTCCCTTGAGCAAAGCACTGAACCCCCAACTTCCCACTGCTCCGGGTGTGTTCACAACACAGTGCATGTGTGTTCACTGCTGTGTCTGCACTTGGATGTGTTAAATGCAGAGCACAAATTCTGAGTATGCGTCACCATACTTGGCCACATGTCATGTCTTTTCTTTCTTTCATAAGTTGAATGCTGCATATGCATTGCTTTCTTAAATGTGTTTTGATAGTGTATATTCCCTGTATTCCACAGGAATACAATTCCGAGTTTGATTGCCGATCCTTCCTCTCTCTCTGCTCCCCATGCTTTCCTGTCAATGCTCACTACTGTCCTATCCATTGAAGTTGAAAACCCAGAAAAAATAATTATAAAAAAAGTATGTGTACTTTTTGAAAAGGTACAACCCCAGACCCCCAGAGACAGTTCTTGTACCTTTAATTCTGATAGTGTAATGATTCTTTACAAATTTACTGCACCAGCATTTTCCCTTTAGTAGCTTTCATAAATGAAAAGCCTGTGAAGGAAGAATGTTGTCTACATGAAACTCCTCACAAATTCACAAAATAAGAAACCATTCTGTTTTTAAGTATCATTTTCAAGTAAATGTATATCCTAAACCTTGCTTCCCTCCCATCCCATCTAGAGGCAGCACAATGTCTCAACAATATTTACTGAGTGACAACGGATTGACTGTTCCAAGATGGCAGATGCATCAATGTGTCATAAAAGATTGTGAGATATAGGACTCAAACTCAAAATGAATAGTAAACTGCGGAAAACAAAGACTATTTTGATGGTGGACCAGCCTGCCTCGGGTGACAACAGGAAGAGAAAACTCCAGTAGAAGCCAGAGAACTGAAGCTTTCAGCTCAAGTGTATAAAAAAAACATCTGACACAAATCTCCAACAAAAACACAAGGCTACAGGAGAGACCGTAAAATAAGCTACAAGAAAAGTAATTAAAAAAGTAATTGAAACTAGAGTAAGCCAAAGCAAAAATAAAATTAGAAATTAGAGATGTATATATATATACAAGATTGCAAGGGAGGACTAGATTGAAAATGAAAAATAGAAAACTAGTGTTGTAGTTTTTTTATTAAAGAAATTAAGGAAGCAAAATTTTGACAACAACATTGAATATTCTTGTCATATATGAATAATGAGTAACACTTAACTTGAAGGGGGTGTTACTAAGACTGTCGTGAAACATTCATGACATGACACGTGTCATGAATATGAATGAGATTTTATGCATGCTTATGACAACTGTCATTAAGTGACATTCCCTCAGTTCAGAAAAAAGGTGATCAGAAAAATATTCATGACAATTATAATGGCCTGTTGGGACAACATATAGGTTAACTTATTAGTTTTTACGAATTTAAGTGTATTGAAAATAAGACAAGTAAGTTGTCCCCTAAAAAATCTCAAGAATGGTGTTGTTTCAGCTCATTTTAAAAAAGTAGTTTGAGCAAGTAAACAAGCAGCAAAATATATATTTTTGAGGGTGTTGTGAACACCCACTTCAAGTAAATTGTTACCAAATGATGTCCTCTATAACTAGCAAATGATTATGGGAAGATTTTAGAGCATTAATTGATATTTTATGCATTTTATGTGAGCAGTGAGCTGAAAAAAAAATATTTTTATGCATTTTATGTGAGTATTGATTTGGTCCTTCTGATTATCAATGTTGAAAACTTTAATATTTTGGCCATTATTGTTTTGGTATGATCATTTAATGAATATAAAGAACCAAATTTTTTGAAATAGAGAAAAAGTGAAATTGTGAGCCACCAAAGACTAAAGTACCACCCGTGGGCAAATTACCTAATTAGAATGAATCAATGTAATAATGAACCATCTTCAAGTATCTTTCATTCAGACTGATTAGAGAACCTGATTGAAATTAGAAGTAATTTTCTTTTCTCCCTGAAGCCGAAATGCCTGTCAGTGTGGGGTATTACACAAACTGAAACCAGTCCAAACTTGGCTAAATAACTTTGGATTACTTCCTTCCTCATGTGGGATGGTATTCTCTGTGTGGTTTTTTCTTTTTCAGAAATGTCCTTCAATAAGCAATCTTAGGTTTGAGAGACTCTCCTTTCTTCAGGCTCCTGCTGTGAATAGATTAACATTCACCAAGTGTGTGTCCTGCGCTGTATGTGTGATCAGCGACGTCTCCTGAGGAGGCAGCTCATCTGTTCAGGGTGCTGTGTAAAAGGCCACACACTTGTTGGGGTCTGGTTGTCTCCATCTGCTTCAGGAGCTTAAAATAGCTTGTGCATGGATATTCATGGAGATATTCCTGAGCTCTTCTGAGTCGAGGCCTCAGGTTCAAATTCATCAAAGGTCATAAATTATATGCTCAGAGTATCTTTTAAAATGTTTAAAATTACTTTATAGGCGGCATGGTGGCTCAGTGGTTAGCATTGTCACCTCACAGCAAGAAGGTCACTGTCCCAGCTGGGTCAGTTGGCTTTTCTGTGTGGAGTTTGCATGTTGCAGTTTCCCCCACAGTTCAAAGTCATGCGCTATAGGTGAATTGGATGAGCTAAATTGGCGGTAGTGTATGGGTGTGTGTGAATGTGAGAGTGTATGGGTGTTTCCTAGTACTGGGTTGTGGCTGGAAGGGCATCCGCTGTGTAAAACATATGCTGGAATAGTTGATGGTTCATTCCGCTGTGGTGACCACTGATAAATAAGGGACTAAGCCGAAGGAAAATTAATTAGTGAAATTACTTTATATGGAATCAGTGTGCTTCAAGTTTAAATTGACCTGATGGAATGGAAATTATATTTATTTTGTTGTTATTGTTTTGTTGTGTGATTCGGTTTTGACAGTAGTAATTAATGAGAGAAGTAATTAATAATAAAAAATACAGGTTTATATACAATACTGCTCAAACGTTTGCAGTAGTTAAAGTGATTTCTTGGAGAATTGTGTGAAACTGAATAAGTTTGGCTTTGGAATCACATATTGTATATGTATATTAATATGCAGAAATACATTAATATGGAGTAATATTAACATGTCAATAAAATTAATATAATCCATTATAAAATCATTCCGTAACAATACTTTATATATTAAAACATCTTTTCAGGGAAATTTAAATAATTTAAAGAAGAATAGAAGAAAAATAATTTAATGACAAATTAAAAGTCTCTTGTAAGGAGAGCCCTAAGATACTAATTAATTTTACTAATTATTTTTTTAAAGACTTTCTGTTAAGCCACAAAGTTTGACCATTTGTCAGAAGTAAATTTTTAACTGTTTAAAATATAAGAAATTTAATATGAGGACATACTGTCATTAATAAGTGTATGTTCATTTATTTTTATTTTCTTTTGATGAGGACTACCCAATTACCTGTGTCACGATCACCAGCAAACTAGCCTGTGCAGATCGCTGGAGAACTATACATCGGCCAATTTAATGAACTACAAATCCCAGAAGTCATTGCTCCAACTACTCCTGCCACTGCTGACAGTCATCTGGACACTGACACATACACACAGCTGAAGCTCATCATTGAATGATTACATGGACTATATATACACCCCAGTTTCACACACCCTTTGTTGAGTCATGTTTGCTGTTTTTCTGTAGTATTACGAAGAGTTAATCCTGTCTAGTCTTTCTGTGTTTTGATTCTTGCCTTGTTTTCCTGTTTTTGATTCTTTGCCGCCTGTACAGACCATTCGCCTATTTTTGGCTACGATATTGAATTACCTCAATGCTTCTGTTTGCCCCTGTCTTGACTATTGCCTGCCTAACCATTCTCTGTTTAATAAACTGCGTGTGGAACCTCAACTCAGTTGTCCAGCGTCCCTCCATTACAACCTGTTTATTATTTAAATACTATTTGTATTACAGTACTCTTACAGTAATTTAATTAGGATCTCCAAATAATAAAGGTCTCATTTTATGGCCAACATGTTATTTAAATATTATATTAATTGTTATATTTTAGAGATTTTACATTTATTGTTTTGTATATTTTAAAATAATTAATTTGTAAAGTAGTCTTGTTGCTTTCAAACGGTTTATAATTTCATATATAAAATTAAAGGCAAAATTATTATCATTAATAAGTTGTAATTCAGGGCAACACGGTGGCTCAGTGGTTAGCACTGTCACCTCACAGCAAGAAGGTCACTGGTTCGAGTCCTGGCTGGGTCAGTTGGCATTTCTGTCTGGAGTTTGCATGTTCTCCTGTGTGTTGGCGTGGGTTTCCTCCGGGTGCTCCGGTTTCCCCCACAGTCCAAAGACATGCGGTATAGGTGAATTGAATAAACTAAATTGGCTGTAGTGAATGAGTGTGTATGGATGTTTCCTAGTACTGGGTTGCAGCTGAAAGGGCATTCGCTGTGTAAAACATATGCTGGATAAGTTGGCAGTTCATTCCACTGTGGCGACCCCTGATGAATAAAGAGACTAAGCCGATGGAAAATGAAGGAATGAATGAAGTTGTAATTCTTTTTCAAATATTTTCCAAGTGCTGTTTAATGGAGAGCTTTTTTGTGTGGCATGATATAGTATTCAGCCTAAAGTGCAATTTAAAAGCTTAAAAGATTAATTAGGTTAACTGGGTAAGTTAGGTTAATTAGGCAAGTTATTGTTAAAATATATATCCTAAGGGAGCTAATAGTGATCTTAATAATTGCTTTTTAAAAAAATGTAAAACTGCATTTATTACAGCCAAACAAAAAGAAACAAGACCTTTTTCCAGAATAATACTAAAAACACTGTAGGAAATATTGTGATTTTTTTTCTTGCTCCATTAAACACCACTTATAAGAAATATTTGAAGTATTAAAATACGTATAATAGTATAAATATTCAACAGTATATATATATATATATATATAAACTTATGAGAATCATGGTGCTGCATTTAAAATGTAGTGAGAGAAAAAAGAAATATGGAGGAAAACACATAAACAGAGATGCAGAAGATTTGATTGCTGATTTTTCAAAACATGTTATCATGTGAAAATAGATCTGTCCGTCCAATGGATGAGCAGCGGTCTGTGACCTCATCAACGGGAAAGTCTGTTTAATTCAAATAAGCTTTAATTGTATGCCACACACATCAACAACTATCCCCGGCGTTCAGAATAAATCTCAGCCTCAAGGAGTGATTTAATCAACTATACTGATGAGGCAGACAGGAGGGCAAGCAGCATCTAATTCTCATTTGTCTCCAGTGACAACAAACAGCGAATCAATCCCCAGATGCCTTTACCCTTTTCTAATTTTCACCCACGTTCAATGGGGGGAAATGAGCAAATTTCATCCCAAGTGCTCCACATCATTGGCTCCTTTTGATTAGTTTGTTTTCACATACAAACAGCCACATACTGTACACTGTAAAATTATTTGGAGTACAAATAAGCAGTGCTGAATAATAATCAAAGACTTACTTGAATTTGATTGATTATCCTTTTTTATTTTTTTAATGACCTCTGTATTTAGAAAACATGAAATTAATTAAACAATACTGTACTGTTTAAGGCGCAGTGGGTAGCGCTGTCATCTCACAGCATGAAGGTCGCTGGTTCGAGCCTCGGCTGGGTCAGTTGGCATTTCTGTGTGGAGTTTGCATGTCCTCCCCATGTTCGCGTGGGTTTCCTCTGGGTGCTCCGGTTTCCCCCACAGTCTAAAGACATGCGCTATAGGTGAATTGGGTAAGTAGTATTGTCCGTAGTGTATGTGTGTGAATGAGAGTGTATGGGTGTTTCCGAGTGATGGGTTGCAGCTGGAAGGGCATCTGCTGCGTAAAACATATGCTGGATTACTTAGCGGTTCATTCCACTGTGGCGACCCCAGATTAATAAAGTGACTAAGCAGAAAAGAAAATGAATGAATATAAAGGGGAAAAACGCATTATAATAAAACAGTGATTGTTAGAATTATGGCAGATTTTGAACAATGACAATTTGACTTCTTAAGTAAATGTAAGAAATGTACTTATTAGTTTTATTTCATTTGACTTTAAAAACAATGCAGGACATAGTTGCATAATTCTTTCTTTTGCTTTAAGAGTGAACATTGTTTTAAATGCATTGATGAGATTGATGCAAATTTCTGGTCAGGATTATTAGTTATAGTTAACTGATACTCAACTGTATAAGCTTAATTTTTGTTACTTAAAATCACTTCGTTTCAACTGATATAAGTTCTAAAAATATATATCTAAATGAACAATTAAAACACCTCAAATTTAAATAAAACCAAACAAATAAAGAAACAGATAAAACAACCTTTGGGGGTCAAAGCAATAAAGTGTAACCCCCCCTTTATATATATATATATACACATACTTAAAATATATTGTTTTTAAAAATAATATATTTTTTCAGAAGACACATACTGTATAATACACACACACATTTACACACAAATATTTTTTCCATGATTTACAGAAGGCACATACTAAAATGCCGTTCAGTGTATCACTAATGCAGGTCAGATGAAAGTATTGAGGCCTACACATTACAAGTAACATGAGTTACATAATAATAATACTTTTCTAAGTAACGAGTAAAGTAACGCATCACTTTTTAAAAAATAAGTAATAATATTTGAGTTACTTTTTTGAAAATGTAATCACGCAGTCAATGAGAGACTGTGTTCATTATTTTGTACGCATCGAAGAAAAGGAATAGGGGATTGTCTCAATGGACAGTGATTTTACTTAATATAAATAGTACAGAAGTAGCAAACACATTGCTCTAAACTTTCAATAATCTGTTTATGTGATATGTATAACTCTGGGGTCAGGAAGTTCTCAGATAACATTATCCTAAAATATAATTTTTTGATATTTTTTTAAAGGTAAATGAAGGTGTAGGTTATACAGTGTGTTGTTAATTGCAGAGCTCCTCTATTAAAAAAGAAAGAAAGAAAAAAACAGCTCCGAAAGAGATTAAGCCTCAAAAGTAACGCAAAAGTAACTCAAAAGTAACGCAACGCTAACAACATAACTACATAACTACAAAACGCAACTAGTTACTTTTTTGGGGAGTAAATCAATGCATTACTTTCAAAAGTAACTTTCCCTAACACTGCAAATGAGTATGTACAATGTGAAAAAAATAGCAGTTTTCTTATATTTTGTGATTCATATTTTAATTTTTATTCCTTCCCTATTTAAATAATTGTATTATGGGACATTGATCTTTCTTTCAACAACTTTGACTTTTATTAACATTTTTAATAATTTAAAGTGATGTATTGTCTTGGTTGTGTTGTACATTAAGGTACAAAACCCTTGTAATAGGCTGCTAGGTAATAAAATTGAAATAACCTTATAATAATTGTAATAATCTTGTAATACAGTTTCTGTTATTTTACAGACTTATTTCTTTATATGTTGTTTCTTATACCTTATATTATTTCAAACTACTAAAATGTCAATAAAAGTCACTTAGTTAATCTGCACAGTTGAATTTTCAACATCAAAAGTCAACAGAGCAGAGATCAACATCCCATAATATACTTTTTACAGTGCAGTTTCATTTTTACATACATTTATATTATGGTAAATGACAATAGAACATTTTGTTTAAATGATTAAATTATATTTTTGCAAAAGTTGTTTATAACATTTAAATGGATTTTATACGACAGGATTTTATACGCTTTGTACACTGTTAACAATTTCCTGTGGATGTACAGTAACTTACTGGCTGCAGTGTGCCAGTAACTTACTACAAATCAGTTACAGCAAAAATACTGTATTTACATTTAAAGCACCATTTATCCTGCTGTATATGTATTTACGGAATTTTATGTATATCCTTAGTGTAAAATATACAGTAATTTTCACAATGCAACTTTAAAATACAGTAACATACTGCATAAATGTATACAGTAAAATTCAGTTCATATTAAAGTGAAATATACTGTGTAATTTACAAAAATCGTTAACAGTGTATAACACTTTTAAATGAGACTTTAAAATGCTCACTGACACAAAAATTGCATTGGTCCAGGTATCAGCCGCCATGTGCGATTTATTTTGTGTGGGTTTTTTTTTAACCAAAACCAACGCACACAGCATGTCTCCCATAGGTCTTAAATCAATATATCTCATTTTCACATAATAAAAGGCCTGCGAGCGCCTCTAAATCTGAAAGGCGAAGGTCTGAGAAAGGCTGTGAGATTTGAAAAATGTATCGGCCGATATATGAAATATGGCGATGTGTGAAAGGATGAATTTCCATTTCCACACAGTTCCAGACGAAATTACAGCTTCCAGCAAATCTCTGCTCCCGTGAGAAGCTCTGCCACATTGCATGCCATTTTTAGAAGAGGAGATGGTATCTTTTACATCCCGGCCGAATGCATGGTCTGTACTTTCCAGGCTGAAATCAGTTCGCATTACCAACCTTTCATTCTAAGACACCTGCATAAAGCACGATATTAATGGTGTCAGTGACCTTAGAGACAGCAGACGATGATCCATTTGGATGTAGTGGAATATCATAGTGACAGTGCATGCGATGGATTAAATATTGAAGGGTATATTCATGCCGTTTGCAATTGTAGACTTTAATAATTCATAAGCATGCTTTAATATGTCAGTCGCAGAAAATGTTGATGGATTATGATGGTTTCTTAAGTGACATCTGACCACAGGTCGAGAGGGAATTCGATGTGAGTTTGATAAATGGCATCCAAGAATTTCTCATCAATTAATGCACTGTAATAAATGGCTGAGGCCCGAGTTTAAAAGCACATGCATCAAAAACATAAAACATGCTGGCTTTCTGTCTGCTAGATCACTCAATACAGATTATGAAAGTGCCTGCCTATAGCATTTGTTACAACATTCCTATTGATCTTCAAGTGTTTCAGTGTCACTGTTTGAAATGATTATAATATTCCCTATAAAAAGCCTCCAGTGTCCTGTCTAAAGTTTCAAATAATGACAGTATTTTGTTTTCTTTTATTTTGAACCGTCTGATTTATGCGTTACACTAAACGTCCTTTAAGATGTGTCATCTGGTCTCAGACAGAAATCTCAAATGACTTCATATAAAATGTTCAAATATCCTCTGCTGCATATGGCCGATCATTAACATGTATCCTATATCAAACCGTCTCATTAATAGGACAAAATGGAGAAGCGAGTTACAGTAATATAATAATAATAGTTTGACAAATCATACTGCTCTGCATACTTTATTCCTCTAAAATACACCAAAGTCAAACAAAAATTGGGTTTATTATGTTAATATGTTTTTAAAGCTTAAGGGCAATAACATGAAAGGATAGGATTTTAAATCACCTGTGAAGTGCAGTTGACAACAGATCATTGAATTCTTTAAAAAAGCAAAGCGTTACAGCTTGGGAATGCATTATTTCCTAATAATTAAACAGACTGCAGACAATGCTTATGCTTATAGTGTACCCACCTCAAGACATAGATGTTATATTTCAAGACATTTTACTCGTCCTGTTAGGTTTTTGCATATCATCCCAAGCTCAAACAAAGGTCTCTGGTGTTTGTCTGGATATTAGGATGTGTAATATGCATGATATTAACATTTTTAATCAATAGCTGATAATTAAGTCCTTCTCATGGCCAATTCCAACAGTCAATAAATTCATTTTTGTTATTAGAATCTTTATATAATCTAAATTTTGTGCACCCAGGAGATAAAAGTCTAAACTAATCTAAATTCAAATTTAAGCAGCACTGACGTTTCTAACTTTAAACATAACACTATAACAAATTGCTGTGTGTATGGACCCTTTTCACAAGACTGTTATGACGCATTTAATGGTCATCATGATCTTAAATGCCTAAAAGGTTTTAATATTTAGATTTTTTTAAAAAGGTATATGAACATTTATATGCATTTATGAGTGTATTATATCATCTTTGCGTCAAACTACAAAAAACGAACTACTGCTTATGTGAGGTGTTTCTAATGCAGCATCTATGGGGCTGAGAGAGGCTAAATTTAACACTGTTCTCTTCTCTGGCTGCCGTCATCAGTCTCACACTATTTTTTTCCTTTTTCTGAAAGTCTTGATAACACCATTGTGGAGTTTTTCTTTTATTATTTCAGAAAATAGGGTTGTAAAATAATTGTTTGTTGTACTCTCCCATTCACTGCGCTCTAAGTTTACCTAACCATGATGCCTTCTGCAACTGAGAAACCCAGAAATGTGAAAAGGGTCCATAGAGTATTTCTAATTTTAAACACTATAGACCATGTTGAGGGATGTAAACAAAAACAATGGTCCCAACGTATTTCCTGTTTTACATTCTTACTTTCTATAGCTTCCGAGAATCCAAAAAGAGCAACATATTGATAAATAATGTTATGATAGCTGTTTTAACATTAAGTTATGATTGAATTGCCTCCTGTTACAGTTATGAAATAGGAACAAGCAAGAAATGTACATGGGCCAATGACATCACCGCATTGAAATGGTCAATAACAAATTGTTGTGTGTAAATGTGTTAAAGTGTGTGCCTAGTGTATATCTCATAAGGGCTCAGTCAGTTTAACATTTGTGGCAATTTATGGAAATGTAGATGGCTGCCCCTGTGGGATGCAGGCTATGTGGGCCCAACAACAAACACATCTGACACATTTCTGCAGGGAGACCATTGTCTGCCCAGTGCTGGCACTGCTACAAAGAAAGAGGAAAACATCTGAATCATAATAAGCGTAGTTGTGAGAATTTAAATTAACTCTTACATCGATCCCCACCCCAAACAGCCAGCGCTAACTGTTTTAGCATGTTTGAAGTTGGCATGAACGGCTAGCTTCAAATTAAACTAAAGACATGTACTTTAGATTATATATTTAAAAACATATACATACATTGAATGCTACGCAAAAAACTAAACAAAAACAAAACCTTGCTCTTACTTGAAAATCACATTTTTGGGTGACAAAATCCACAATATTGCTCAGATGTGCATACTGCTTTTCATGTGAGCTCAAAGAGGAGACTGAAGTGTATAAGATAGATGGCTTGACCAGTGAGAAACAATAGAGTGATGTCATCAATATCATACACTCCCGGGTCTCCTCTAGTTAATGGT
>CAIGQW010000259.1:4449638-4487251 GCA_903798125.1 Danio choprae
ATGCATGTTTTCATTTTGAGTCAATCAGTGCTTAGTTAGAAATTTGGACTCATTCGGGATAAAGCATTTAAAATGATAGTCCACTCAAAAATGTTAATTCTATCAACATTTACGCACCCTTTACTTGTTTCAAATCTTTAGCAATTTTCTTTCTTTTGTTAAACACAAATGAAGATAGTCTATTGTGAAGAAAGCTGGATATCTATTCACTTCCTATGTTTTTCTTGCTATGGTTTTCTAAGTATTGTCTCTTGTGTTCGACTGAAAAAAGAAACTAAAATGTTTGAGACTACTTGAGTTTGAGTAAATAAGGAGTGCATTTTCATTTTGGGGTGAATTATTCCTTTAACAGCTCATATAATTAGTAAACGTTCAGTATATCATGAACAATATACATGCCTAAAGTGGGGAATTTGCCAACTTTTTTATTTTAAGAGATTATTTAAAATGTTTTGATTATGTTGGAATTATGACAAATATTTTCAAACAAATAGTAAACCGTTTTCGGTGGTCTAAAAAAAGGGTTGCGACTCGGCGCTCTTTAAGACCGTGCGCAGAGGCTGAGTCTAGTGTAGTGAAGTGTAGAACTGAGTTCAGTTGAGCCGAGCTTCAGTTCTGTGTGAAGCTGAGAGAGCGAGCAGAAGAAGAGCTAATGGAGGAAATACACTGTGCGTTTATAAAGCTGCGGTCTGTGAGGCTGAACAACTCGACCGGACGAAAAGACCCGAAATAAAACACCTCACAATATGAAGACGCGAACGGTAGGCTACTGCATACTCTGATATTATGCATTGTATAACTTTACCTGCCTTTACAAACATTTATCGTGGTACGTTAGTTTCGCGCCACACCGTCTGTACTACTGTTATTGTTGCTACTACCAAATTGTAACGTTTATTAGTGATAGACATGGGATCTGCTTTAGGCTTAGAGAATCTTTCCGCCTTACGGTTTTAATTACTTTTCTTCTGACAGACGTGTCAGTGGCAAACTATGAATATTACCCTAATAGTGGTTAGGGTTCCATAGTACATTCTGTAAGCGAGATTGCAGGCAAACCTATTTACTGCAGATGGCTGCGCGATTAGTATACCAAATGGACGAATTTCTGTCATACTTTTGGTCAGTTTTTTTGATATGTAACTCCATTACAGAATTTGGAATTTAATTTGAATAACGGATTTTTAAAGTCATAAGTAAGTATTAGTTTAATGTCATTTTTCATAATTTTAATTAATTTAATTATTTCCATATTTTTTATGTCAAAAAGCCTTTGTAAATATGTAAATAACTTAAAATAAAACGAAGTGCATAATATATTATAATAGCTAAATAAGTTTTTTTTTTATTATTACAATTGTTTGTGGGGGTGGGGGGTTGTTTATTGTTTATTAATGCATTGGTAAACTTTTATAGTGTGCTTAGTTGTTTTGAGCCCTAAACAAAACCCCACATTAGCTGTCATTTTAGTTTTCATTTGTTTGAATTCTCAACTTATAGTCCAAATAGCTCTCTTGGCTTAGAATAGACTAAAAGATTTTATTAATGCTTCATGTATAGACGCATATTCTGTCAGCAGATTCATTGTTGAAGGTAATAAATGTTTCTTGTTTCTTTTGTTTCAGCGTCATGGGATCATATTGATTGGTGTTGTGACTGTGCTTACAAGCTTATTGTTTGTGTACAACAGCACTTCTGCAGACACACCAGGGGATCAGCTTCATTCAGATGGACATCAGATAGAGGCTTTAAACCCACAAACATCCAGCTTAGAAGGTTACATCAGTATCATTGATCATAAGGTAACTAACGCTTATTAGATCTATAAAATGCAATGGAGCGCTTAAATGATTAAAATGGTGCTTGAAAATGTTTAAACGTTCCTTTGAAGCTTCTTAAATGCATTAAAGGGATAGACATAAACACAATTTAGTCACCCACAGTAATACAAGATGCAGGTGACTTTTCTTCTTCTTCAGTAGAACATTAAAGAAGATTTTTAGCTAATACTGTGGTCTTTGATGATTCATAAAATTCAAGTTAATAGATACCGGCACTTCAGACTGTTTGACGAGGCTGTGGATTAAAGGTTATAATGTTCGTTCATTCATTCTCTTTTTGGCTTAGTCCCTTTATTAATCTGGGGTATTCCACAGCGGAATGAACCGCCAACTTATCCAGCATATGTTTTATGCAGTGGATGCCCTTGCAGCTGCAACCCATCACTGGGAGACACCCATACACACTCATTCACACACATACACTATGGACAATTTAGCTTACCCAATTCACCTATAGCGCATGTCTTTGGATTTTGTGGGGAAAACCGGAGCACCCGGAGGAAACCCACACGAACACGCAAACTTGCAAACCCAGCCGAGGCTTGAACCAGCGACCTTCTTGCTGTGAGGCGATTGTGCTACCCACTGCGCCACCGTGGCGCCCAGTTATAATGTTGTGAAAAAAAAAATTCAGTTTCTGATTGTATTGCTTTATAAGACCTTAGGTTATTGCTAGAAGGAACATTATTCATTTTGTTTTGCACATATAATATTTTTTAAACTTCAAAAGTAATTTAGTTTGTTAGTAGTTGTTGTTGTCGACTTGCATTTTATGAATCACCAGTATCATGGATTCAGCTAAAAACCTCTGTAATCTTCTACTAAACAAAACGTAATCTATATCTTGGATGGGCCCGAGGGTTAGCAAATTAACATAAAAGTTTAATTTTCAGGCGAATCATCCCTTTCATTTTCTACATATTCCTCTCATTAGTTTTATTTTTCCCTTTGAAAGTCGCATGCTCTGATAACTAGAGTCGCCTCTATCTGTAATTTTCTGTATCCTCAGTGCTTTATGGATAAGAGCTCCAAAATGACTCATCCAGAAATCACAGTAAATGCTGACCTTTAAAATTCACAATCTCATCTCTCAGACCAGACTCCCATCTTCTACACTTCACCTTTGCACAATACCTTTGTTGTTCCTAGCATTGCATTTTGCTTACTAATATATAAGTTTATTCATTGTGTTTGGGTTTAAGTTGCGATATTTGAATGAATTTTTCCTAAGAACTTAAATATCAAGAGTAACAATAATGAACTGCATTTTTCCTTAGTCCTCAAATAATGTCCTTTTAATGTATTATAATATTGGCACTGACATTTTACAATATGCAGTGCTCTATAATGTTCAGAGAAGACTTGGCAATTTGTCTTTCTTTCTATCTTTTTTCAGTCTTCTGTCTCTACGGTTTTGTTTGTGATAAATTGGGCACAGGGCTTTAAAGCTTTTTAAATTTCACCGTCCATGATGCTATAATTCCTTCCTTCACTTCTGATCAGATACGCTGGAAAGCTGCAAGCAGGTGTTGTCAAGGCTTGACCTCATCTTGAGGCATTGTAATCAGCAGAACTATCAGGGATGTAAATCTGCGTCTCGCTTTCTTTCTCTTTTATTTCCCTCCCTCACTTGTGCTTTTATAACGTGACCAAGGGTTTGGTTTAACACTATCCTACTCTGCAGAAACATGGTTTACATTCCATGCATAGGATTTGTGTAATGAACAAATTTTGTGATAAATTAAATGATATGTATGCCTGTGTATGTGTGTGTTTGTGTCTGCGCGTACATGGAAGATATGTTTCATAGTTCACCCAAAAATGAAAATTCTGTCTTCATTTATTCACCTTTTACCTGTTCCATACCAGTTAGATTTGTTCTTTTGATTACAAAAGCAGATAAATTGAAAAATGTTGTATTTGTATGTAGTATTTGTTTTATCCACCATGAAAGTCAATGGTTACAGGTTTGCAACATTCTTAAATATATCTCATTTTGTGTTCCATACTGGTTTGGAACAAGTAAAAGGTGATTAAATGATGACAGAATTTTCATATTTGGGTGAACTATGCCTTGAAGCCATTAAAATTGTATAGTTGACACAAAAATAAAAGCTCTGCATCATTTACTCGCTACCCATGTGGCTTTCTTTTTTATGTGGAAGATAAAAGGGCATTTTTGGTGTATGTTCATGCTTCTCTCCTATATACAGTAAAAGTGGGGACCAAGAACTGTCAAAACAAACAGAGAAACACCAAAGAAGCACCATATTCTAAGACGTCTGAAGCCATATATTAGCTTTGTGTCAGGACAGAAGCACATTGTGTATGTATATTTGCTTGACAGCCAGGGTCATTCCATTTCATGGCTCAGGAAAGAGGTATATATATATATAAATAATAATATAACAATAATACAACTTGGGGCCTCACGGTGGCGCAGTGGATAGCACATTTGCCTCACAGCAAGAAGGTCGCTGGTTCGAGCCTCGGCTGGGTCATTTGGCGTTTCTGTGTGGAGTTTGCATGTTCTCCCCGTGTTGGCGTGGGTTTCCTCCGGGTGCTCCGGTTTCCCCCACAGTCCAAAGACATGCGGTATAGGTGAATTGGGTAAGCTAAATTGTCCATAGTGTATGAGTGTGAATGAGTGTGTATGGATGTTTCCCAGAGATGGGTTGCATTTGGAAGGGCATCCGCTGCGTAAAACATATGCTGGATAAGTTGGCGGTTCATTCCGCTGTGGCGACCCCAGATTAATAAAGGGAGTAAGCCGAAATGAAAATGAATGAATGAATAATACAACTTAGTAAAAATGATAATAATATTTAATAATAATTTATTGTACTACTACATACAGTACAAATAATAATAATAATAATAATAATAATATCAATCTTGAACATTATTTTAACATTTTAAATTCTAAAAATGTACCCTAAAAGAGCAACATAGACATTCAGAAATAATACTAAAAATAAAAGTAATAATAACAAATATTTTACTAGGCGGTTCATTCCGCTGTGGCGACCCCTGACAAATAAGGGTCTAAGGCTATAGAAAAAGTTAATTTTACTAGTAATAATATCAGTTTTGAAGAATAATTTAATTATGTACCCTCATGTACTCAAGAAGCAAGGGCACTAGTACATTTTTTAATCAGCTTTAATACTTCTGAAGCCACACATGAGCATTATGTCAGAAACAAAACTACATATTGTATGAAACTACTGTATGACATTCATGGCCAACATTCACTGTCATTATTTAGAAAAGAGCAGCAATAGAAAGAAAGTCAATTTAATTTTGAAAGACATGACAATGATTAAATTATAGCAGAGCTTCTGGGTGAACTATCCCTTTAATATGTTTATGGTAACAATATAAAGAATCTAAACATAAAGTAAGATAAGTCTACGGATGAACTTGAAGTGTCGTGAGCAGTCATGTAGGCATCTCTATCACATTTTTCACTTTCAGACACGGCTCTCAGTCTACCAGTTCTCATTAGTCCAAAGAGCACAAATATCCGAGCTAATAAGAGTGCCAGGTCTCAGAGCCAGATTTTAATGGATACTCTGTGGAAGTAATTTCAGAAGCAGAAGATTTGCTCATATCAGCGCAAATGAACAGCCAGTGTTGGAAGCTCACTGAATGAACTTGGCCGACAAGTCTTCATCAAAAACATTCGTGTCTATTTTCTAATGTTCAGTGGAAGGAAATGATTTCCAAAATTTATGTTGAGTAGATGGAAAAAAATATGCAGATGATCTGAGCTAATTTTGACTGATATGGTGACTGTGATCCAGCGTTGACCTACCTTTGCTAATAAAGTTATTTATAAATAATAAGAAATAATAAGTAAATAAAACAATAATAATAAGTATTTAGAATTATAGAGATACCTGTATGTTTTTTTAAATAAAATGTTGGTCGGTGTTAAAGACAATGAAGAAAATAATACAAATTAGGGCTGCACGATATTGGAAAAATCTGACATTGCGATACTTTGTTTTGCTGCGAAATATATATTGTGCTATAAATATAATTTTTATCAGATGATTTGAATAGCTCTATTTCGAAAGATTTCATTGATTTAGATCGACTGGGTGAAAAGACTAGATCGAAAAGTCTTTTTCTATGCAGCGCATCTGCAAAAAATATAATAAATTATAAGCATATATAAAAAACACAGAGCAAAAATAAGTTACATAAACAGTGCTTTATGGTTTTCTGAGGAGTCTAACAGTATTCAAATATTGAAATTGACCAATCAAACGTAAAATTAACATGGTCTTCTAATAATATAAAAATATCTTTATCTTTTAATCTTTATTAAATAATCTAATCCTGCGATGTGACTATTGCGGATACACACATTGCGATATCGATGCTCAAACGACATATTGTTCCGTCCTAATACAAATGATTTAAAATGTAAGTGAAATATTGGGGGATGTTGGATGTAAAATTTAGAAATTCTGAAAATATATATTCACTTGAAGCATTCAACTACATTCAACTATTCCTTAAAGGTGCAGTATGTAAGTTTGATAACCAGTGGTTGAATTAGGTATTGCACCCCTGAATCAAAACACATTTTTACTCGGGTCCTCCTCTGACGAGTCCACGCAAGCACAGGTTGCCAGATTGCCTGACTATCGATTTAAGGCTGATTTAGGGCTGATTTGAACTTTTCTAACTAAAAGCAACGGCACGAAATATCTAAATATCTATACTATCTATAATATCTATACATACTAAAAGGAGTTTTTGTCCTAACCAACACCTGAAATTTCTATTTTAGAAATGGCTTCTACTTCCGCTGAACAACAGAAAACTGACAATGATCACCTCAGGTACACCTCATGTGCTTGATTCAGTGTTAAATGCTAATAATGTGAGTTTGAATGCCATTTTACATGACATTTATTGTCATACTACTGAAAGCAGCAGCAGATCACCTCAGGTCTTGAAAATGAAATAAACTGTTTGAAATTGAACTTCAGAACTGTGACTCAGTGCAAGACAACAAATATCAGTGATTCGGCATGTACATTTAATAATGATAAAGAGGTTTAATCTGTATTATTTAGATTGTAAATCTTACCATTTCCTTGGAGTGCAGTAAGTGCACTATTCTGTGCTTCTGAATGGCTGTATGTAAATTTCTATTGTGTTTTGTCTGGTGCAAACAGCCAAATTGCTTATCACTGCATCTCTCGTCACGTAGCATGTTGTTAGTACCTAATGTTAACATTTGTAATATTTATATTATTTGCTAATAATAACCACCTCATGTGGAATTCTGAATCTGTGTCTCACAGCTGCTTCTGTCCACCGAAGGTCGCATTTTCTGTCGCGGGCACATGCTTTGAGAGCCTACCTGACTGAATGAATCAAATACACTGTTTTCCATGAAGGCAACCCGGATTTACTGAAATATAATTGGCTAAAGTGGCAGTGGGCAGGTTAAAAGAACCAAAACAAAGACAGAAGTTCTGGCACATAACGCACATTATCAAAGCAGAATAACTGACTTCAGCATTGTTTTTCAGATAACAAGAATGTATTAGCATGTTTCTTAAATATCTGCAAACATATTAGGTATTTTTATGCTTTAGAAGAGTCGAAAACTTACACACAGCACCTTTCATTTATACCTAAATTATGGATTTATGGTTTTTAATTTATATTAATTGAATTAGTATTCAATTCAATCAGCCATTGGCAATGCTAGCTAATGAAATAATACAAACATACCAAGTTTTCCTACACTTATTCTATCAATCAGAAACTTTACACAGGCAGTATGTTTATCCAGAATGCATAATGGCCTGAATTTATTTTTTGCCCCTCAGAAAGCTTCTCAGACAGAGAGAGGGAGATCGTTATTAGCGTAATTATGATCATCTGTCCCGGTGGAGAGAGCTTAAGAATGAGGATGTTAATGAGAGAATAATAAGTGTGGATGGTTATTTACTGGGCCTGATTTGTGTGCTCTCGCCTGGGCTGTGATCTCCATGGAAATGACCCTGTTTATCACAGCAGAAGAAATCGAATGGAGTCTCTATGGCTAAGAGGCAGAAATACCTGCATAGGGACAGCGCTGTCTGAGGCTTTATGGCTTCACGTGTTATAAATGAATTATCTGACACAGCGGCAGGTCTATCGGGACCACCATACTGCCAATATACTGGCCCCGCATGTGTCTTTGTCTTGAGGTTGTGTGTGTAAATTTGTTATTTTATATTAACTATAAAATTTATATTCCCAAAGTGACTTGCGGTACATAATTCAGTTAACATCTAGCAGGGAAAACGTTGTATATATATATATATATATGCAGATTCGCCTACATAATGCATTCAACATGTTTGTTTTCAATCTCAAAAAATTGAATAGCTTGATATATTTCAAATGAAATAATATTATGTCTGATCAGGAACATTTTAAATGTTAAAACTTCATAACGTTCTGAAAAAAGCTTTGGCTGTTAGCGGTTATCTAGTAGTGTTTTGGTGGGTTTTATTTGTGTTCGTTGATTGACATAATTTGCTTCTGTTTCTGTCATGATTCCTTCATTGATTAGTGTCTGCACCTTTGTTTCACTTTGATTGATTGCTTTGGTCTGTCTATAAAAGCTCTGTGTTTCTTCTGCTTCATTATTCTGCCACGACACACAAAGGACAGACACTGGAATATGGTAAATAACAAGGTTTATTGAACAGATGATGAATATAAAATCTTAACTGGTGAGATGAGAGTTCAGGGGATCCGTTGCAAACACACACAACACACAAGGGGAAATCCAGGAAGTAGCAGTCAATGTCAAGAATGAAATTGCTGGAGCAGACAGAGAACCAGGATCATTAAGACATGGAACCAGAGAGATGATTGGTAGAAGACTCAGGGTGTGAGTTTCAGGACCGACACGTTGACATGGACATCAGTAATCTAATTATTTGCCTTAATCTGAATAAGACAATAATATGATTAAGGTGTTTACATGAGTTGCTTTTTGAAAGTTGCTTTCATGATCCCATTTTACATGTTGTAGCACATAATTCGATTACGTTGTTGGAAACGTATGGGACAAAAAACTCAGCATTTCGCGATGCAGGTGTCTATGGTTCTTAACTGACTCGGTAGGTGCAGAGAATAGTGTCAAACAGCCATGTGTGTATGGACTATCCTGTGGGAGACGTGGCGAAAAGTCCTACATGACGGTAACAGTTTGATTAAGGTGTTTACACGTCTGTACTGCACTTCAATAATGCGACTAAAATCGGCATACTCCACATGTCTTACTCCAGTTTCTATTTAGTTTGATTATGATCTTAATCAGATTAAATTAATCAAAAATCGCTGTTTATATGGTAGACTCTTAATCAGAGTATTGTCGCATTAAAATCTTATTATTAGTGTCCATGTAAACATACTCAGTGACAGAGTGAGTGAAGGTGCTTTATATAGTGTGTGTGTGTCTGTGCGCAAGGTGAAGGTATGAAGGTGATTAGTAATCAGGTGATTGTGAGCAGGTATGCGTGAGTCCAGGAGAACAGGGTGGCTCTGGCGACTGCCTGACATTTTCATTCTCAGTGTATCATGGTTTGTTTGTTGTTTTTAATTTAAATGTTTAATGATCCTGTGGTCTTCTCACTAAAACAATGCAATTTTAACAAATCTTTTGCAAATTATTTTTGCAACATAACTTTTCAAAACTGCTGTACACTACTTTTGTGTGTTTTTAACTGAGAGCACGTTTAGAAAATTAGGTATAGTAAACAATACCTAAATACTGATTCAAAAAACACTTGATTTCAGTCAATTAAATTGATGTATGCTGTGAGATTTATGATTTAGTTTGTAAATGTAGACATTTTATAGGCTGTAGATAAACTGAGGCATATCTTTCCTCCTAAATGAGTGTTCAGAAAGCTTTCCCTTGAAGCCTTTCTTGCGGGTTGGTTCAGCGCCGTATAGTGTTGATTATGCTGGAGGGATTCAATAATGGTGACAGTAAAGGTAAAAGGAGTCTTTGTGGACTGGGCACTTTGATCTGTTTTGCCCTTTCAGTGTGTCTCCATGCATCCATTTTCACAGTGATCTCATTCACATGCATCTAAATTATTCACTCTGCATGCATATGTTTATACTTTCGTCTTTAGCTTGCATAATTGTAGCCATTAATAACTGTAGATTTTAGAAATTATGTAATATTATTAGTACATCTTAATTGGCATGTTTTCATTTTCTGAATTAAAATCAATTCGATTTTTTTGAGGGGGTAGAGTCAAAAATATCTGGGTGGATTAACTGTCTGAAAGAAAAAATAGGGCAACAAAGTGAGAGAAAAACTTTTTGCCATTTATATTTTATTTTTTGCAATTCAAAGTTTATTTCTCTCAATTCTCAGTCGATATCCCACAATTTGGAGTTCATATCTTGGAATTCTGAGTTTATACGATATCTCACAATTTTAAGTTTATAGGGGTAATGCTGTAGTTTAATTAGCAATTCTCACTATTAACTAGTGGTTTATCACAAGCCCATCTTTTATTCATGTAAATGTGTGTAAATATATGTTTCAATTATTTTATTAATTTCTGTAATATTATTGAGATATGTGCAAATGTTTAGATTATTTATGTACAATACAATTCGTGCAGTAATATTTTCTATTCTTTCTATTGTTTACCAAAGAGGTGGCTCTACTTGGATTTGAATTTTAAATCTTAAATATTAAATAAATCTTAAAATTTTGTACAAAATTGTGCAGATTTATTTATTTACAAACATCTGTGCAGAAATAGCAAAACAATTCTGTAGATTCTGTCTTTTATTAAGATATTGGCTGTTTATTAGTACTTATAAAGCACATATTCTGTATGATCTCTAATTCATCCCGGTACCTAAACCTTAATAACCCAATACCACTACCGTAATACCTTTTAATAAGCAGCAAATTAAGACTTTATTGAGGCAAACATCATAGTTAATGGTTTGTTAATAGCAGAAAGTACATCTTAAAATAAAGTGTAATTACATATCTTGCCATTCTGAAGTGGCATTTTTCCAGTTGCAATTCTGAGTTTATAGCTTTCTCAATTCTGAGTTTATGTCTTGCAATTATGAGTTTGTAGGATACAGTAAGTCACAAATGTTTAAAGGTAAAAAGTAATGATTCTGAGGGTAAATCCATAGTTTCTGTTCTTTTTAAAAGGCACTTGAACTTAAAAAAACTGATGTACATGGAATTCACCATTCTCACCATAGTCTCCATCCTCAGCCACTCAGGACACATTGCAGAAGTTGTGCCTTGGTTACGAGCTCTGGTCACATGACAGGAAGTGGTCGGGGTGCCGAGATTGACGATACAGAGTGTGTCATCCGTATGAACGATGCCCCGACAGGAGGATACCAGAAGGACGTAGGCCGGCATACAAATCTCCGTGTGATCGCTCATTCCAGCATGCAGCGTGTGCTCCGAAACCGTCACGAGCTCCTCAACTCCAGCCAGGACACTTTCTTTATCTTCTGGGGACCCGGAAACTACATGCGGAGAGACGGTAAAGGCCTCGTCTACAACAACCTGCGTTTGATGAAGCAGTTGATGCCCAAACTTCAGGTGTACATCATCTCACGGCTGAAGATGCTGCAGTTTGATGAACTCTTCAAGAAGGAGACTGGAAAAGATAGGTGAGAATGATCATGTTCCTTAACTTTCTTTGTGTTCATTTATTTACCCAAGTTTTATTTTGACAAAAGAGAAGAGCTGAAAGTAGGAGGAGGTTGGGCCTCTGATAGTATTTCTGGGGGCCCCAAAAGTGTGTGGGCCTTTAGAATCATTCTAACTTACCCCACCTTAGCGGCACCCCTACTTAAGACTAAAGGTAGTAATACTGAAGTTCTAGAGGTAGTAATACTGAACCACTTTGATGACAGACTTTGGCTGAGGGATTTTAGAATGACAACAACTAAATTTCAGATGTTATCTTATAAGTGTTATGTCAGCTGGTTTGTCCATTAATACCGACCCATCACACCCATTTTTGATATTACATGATCTGTCACATGACTTTTTTGATGCGCACGCTGGAATTAATTTGATAAATGTGTTTCCATCAGAGTTTATGTGCATTTTCTCTTTTAGTTTATCCTACGTGTGCGGGTAGGTATTTTATGTGCATATCTAAAACGTGCGCATATTTAAAATGTGCATAAAAATTGGTGGATGGAAAAAAAAATGTTTTGTTCCTACTATGGATGTCAATGAGGAAATGTTCATTTTTGGTGAACTATTCCTTTATTGTAAGATAATGCAAGTTGATATACAAGCGCCATCAAGGCACAAAAAAAAAGTTATAATGTATAATGTTTTTTTTGTTTCTGACACTTACTTAAAGACACCATTAAACATTTATACTTTATTTGTCAAGACCTCATCTGTAAAGAATTGCATAAACAAATATTGGCTCTACTACAACCTCAAATCAGAAAAAGTTGGGACCGTATGGTAAACGCAAATAAAAAAAGTAGTGATTTCTAAATTTACTGTGACTTGTATTTCATTGCAGACAATACAACAAATATTATTTAATGTGTTCCTCATTTTTATTGTTTTTTGATAACTTCATTATTTAATGTTTTGATAACTTCATGTGTATTTCGTGTGCATTCACGATGCAGGTATATGTGCGCCGTCTGTTACAGTGACTGACCGTAATGTAATGTACTATAAAAATGTAATTTGACAGTTATATATAGATGCATTAGTTGCAGAATTTTAAAGAAGTTTAACGATTTAAATGCTTCTTATTGGATATTACATCATTCAATGCAGCTATGCATGACTTTATGGAGAGCTTACGACCTATTAACTATGGTTTGCCTTAAGAACATGTGGTGCAACCGAAGTAAGAACAAATTTAGTTACATCTAGCTAGTAGTTACTAAACCCCTAGTGTGGATTTTACATTCCAATTTAAGAAAGAACTTATGAATGGCTGGTGCAACCCTACCCTGATTACTAGCCCTAAATTGCTCCTGTCTCAACATTTTTTGGAATGTGTTGCAGGTCTGAATGACAGGGAAGGATGTATACTTACAAATTAAATGAAGTTGACCAGACAAAACATGAAATATTTTGTGTTCATATTGTCTGCAATGAAATACAAGTTAAAGTAAATTTGGAAATCACTACTTTCTTTTTTTATTTGTGTTTTCCACTGTCCCAACTTTTTCTGATTTGGGTTTGTATAATAAATGAGTGAATGAATGAATAAGATGTCATTGCATTACTAAATGATTCATTTAATGTGAATATTGCTCTTGATGACGTAGAATTACATCACAGCAAAATACTAAATCATCTATTAGGAATAAAGGAAACAAATTATTACATTTGATTATCTCTCTTAATTATGTATCACTTGCTGCAAGACACTATATAATTTATTTCATGACCTATGTCTGTATTATTGTTTGAAAAACTTGATTATAAAATTCATAATATAATTGACATTCTGTAAATGGATTAATGTAATGAATGCATGAATGACAAAATTAATAATGAATGAATGCTTGGGGGGCGACGCGCTGGCGCAGTGGGTAGCACAATCGCCTCACGGCAAGAAGGCCGCTGATTTGAGCCTCGGCTGGGTCAGTTGGCATTTTTGTGTGGAGTTGGCATGTTCTCCCCGTGTTCGCGTGGGTTTCCTCCGGGTGATCTGGTTTTCCCCACAAGTCCAAAGGCATGCGCTATAGGTGAATTGGGTAAGCTAAATTGTCCGTAGTGTATGTGTGTGAATGAGTGTGTATGGATGTTTCCCAGTGATGGGTTGCAGCTGGAAGGGCATCCGCTACGTAAAACGTATGTTGGCGGATCATTCCGCTGTGGCGACCCCAGATTAATAAAGGGACTAAGCCGAAAAGAAAATGAATGAATGAATGAATGAATGAATAATACTTGATTATATACAATTTAGTAAAAGATTCTGTAAATAGTTCACTATTTCATGACATCTTTTTGCTGTCTTATTTTTATGTTCTATTTTTTTTGCCATAGTTTATTTCAATGATATAAATACAATGTTATATGAAATAAAATAAAAAAAACAACTAACAAAAAGAATTGCACTTAAAGCTGAAGTGTGTTATTTTTTTATCTCATTGGTCAGTCAAACAGTCTTCAGGACTACAAATACTGAACTCTGAACATTCAAAAAAGGGGATTTGAGGCAAGAGATTTGAAAACAATTACACACATGACCTTTAAAGTAACTTTAAAGAGAGGTGTAAGTGTTCACTACAGAAGCAATGCGGGAGGGTTTGTTAACTAATATGCCGACCACCAGAGCCTGCTGGAAAGTTGGCATCGCTGGCCCATGGGGCACATGCTTGGCATCAGTGCAGATTAAGGGTTAGTACGGGATCAGTGCCAGCTGGAGACAGATGCCAGCTGGGATGCACCCAATCAGACACAAACTGCTCCGGGCAAAATGCTCACATGTTCTTAAATGGATTTTTTTTCTGTCTGTTTGTGCATCTTTTATCTCTTTATTTCACTCTTATCTTAATCCATCCTCCAACTATGAGCCATGTAAGCTGTGCAATCAAACGAAGACATTGTAAAGCTGCTAGCGAAAATGTTTCCAAGGAGACAAGCATTAATTGTGTTTTAGTTATTGTTCCTGTCTGTCTGTCTGTCGCAATTTGCATTGCCTTTAAAGTGAAATCACTGAGCACAAAACATATGAAATCTGAAAAAATTTTTTGAAGAAAATATCAGAAGAAATGTTTTGCATCTGAACCCTTCAAGTGTATTAACTCCTAATACATATATTAATGGCAAATCTAGAGAGCTGACAATGACTTTAAAGTGATCTCTTAATTTTCACCAGAGCTGTACTGTAAGCAAGTCAAATCAATTTTGTAGCTTCAACTATGTTTTTCAGCAATTGATTAAAATCCATAGAGACCATTATGTCTTTGTTTTTTTTCTTCATTTATTCAAACTAGCCAGTTTTAATGCATGCCGTCTCAGTGGAAACATTTTCGTCATCAGGATTATATATAGTTCATAGATCATCACAGCTGCATAAGAGCAATTCCAGGGTTATATACGTGTCATTTGCAGTGAAAACTTGAAACATAAATTCACAGAGAATGCATGTTAACAGTATATTTATACATCTGTTTATATTTGTCCAAAACAACTAATCACAGAGTTATGGGCTCATAAAAAATATCAATCTGTATATGTGTTTTATAGTTTAAATGAGGGAAATAAACATGCATTATGGATGTGACAAAAAAGCATGCGAGTTTACAACTGAAATTTACAACCCAAAAGAAATAAGACTTGTCAAAATAATGAGAACAAAAATTACAAATAAAATTGTTTTAGTTGACTTTTTTGCATTTATGATGAAAAAAATGTATGTGATATCTCTCTGTTAGGGATGTGATGGATGTGAAATTGGCTCTTGTGTGACTTTGGTAAAGTCACGCACCAAATCCAATTAACAATCCAATTAAATTGTTTGAAAATGTTGACAGGGATTTTTACAGTACTGTAAAATACAAGCCTACACATACAACTTAGAAAGGGTTTCGCAATTCTGGTGAAAACTTTATTTTCTTCATGGCAAGTTTGACATTTGCATGGAATTGCTCATAAATGCCCTTATTCTCTTCTGTTTTGCTCAGAAAAAGGTCCAATTCATGGCTCAGCACGGGCTGGTTCACCATGGCAATCGCTATGGAAATCTGTGACAGAGTCAACGTCTATGGCATGGTTCCTCCAGAGTTCTGCAAGTGAGACTTTCTCTTCTGTCTTCATCACTGCAAAAACAAACAGTTTCTTACTTAGAGGTTTTGTCTTGTTTCTAGTCCAAAATATCTAAACAATTCTAAAATCTAGAAGCATTTTCAAGGCAAGTAAAAAATATTGATTTGTTTAAAAAATAAGTGAGATTCTCGCTAAAGCAAACACAATAATATGATGATTTTATTTATTGTGAAAATTAGGACAGCACGATATTGAACAAATCTAACATTGCGATATTTTGTTAGTCTGCAATATATACATCTTACTAGTACCAGGTTGGTAGGTCTGGCCATTCTCCTCTGACCTCTGGCATCAACAAGGCATTTGCGCCCACAGAACTGCCGCTCACTGGATATTTTCTCTTTTTCTGACCATTCTCTGTAAACCCTAGATATGGTTGTGCGTGAAAATCCCAGTAGATCAGCAGTTTCGTTTGTCGTTTGTATTAACGAGCAGTTGGACAGGTGTACCTAATAAAGTGGCCGGTGAGATTATATTGCAATATAAGTACAATTTCACCAGATGACTTGAATATATATTTGGAATGACTTTATAATTGTTGACATTGGGATGATTCTGTAGGTGTGTGAATCTGCATAACATGTAATAAACAAATTAAAAGCATAGATAAATACAATAAATAACAAGACACAATTGAAATAAACATGGTTTTATTGTTTTCTGAGTCTAACAGTATTCAGGTACAGCAAGTGAATAATAAAAATAATTCAATAAAATGAATCATTATTAACGTTACTAACGGTACAATTTCTTATACCTGAATACTTTTAAAACCCTCAAAATGACATGCAAATGATACATTATGATACAGACAGTGTGACTATTCCTGCAGTGTGACTATTGCTAATGATCACGCTGCGTTTATCGATGATGAAACCATATTGTGCTGCCCTAGTAAAATCTTGCTTAATCTTGACTGTTCTTTTTTTCTGAAAGCAAGACATTTTTACTAGACATATCTAGAAAATGCTTCTTGATTTATATTTATTTGAGATATTTGGACTAGCACCAAGACAAAACCTTTAAGTAAGAAAATCATTTTTGCAGTGATATTGCTTTTGTATCATTGTTGTTTTAAATATGCATTTATTAAATTTCACAATTTCAATTAGTTAAATGTGCTTCCCAGGTCTCCCCACACCAAGCCGTCAGTGCCATACCACTACTACGAGCCTTCAGGCCCGGATGAATGCACCATGTATGTCACACATGAGCAGGGCCGGCAGGGCAGCCATCATCGCTTTATCACTGAGAAACGTGTTTTTGCCAAATGGGCACGCATGTTCAACATACACTTCTATCAGCCTGACTGGAGACCAACGCCTGTCGTAAACAACAACACAAACTCCTGAGGTTCAAACTTTGGGGACCATTTTGTGGGCAAATTTATGTTTTCATTTGTACATTTTAAATCAAACACAATGTGAATGAATGTTTATAATGATGTACTTTCTAGAGACCTGACACAGTAAAAAAACAAAAAAAAACATCTTTATACTTTCTGAATATATAAATATTTTACAAATAAGTTTAACGTGACAAGAACATAGTATTTCTGATATACATTAGTGATTTAATTTTCACAGTGTACCCTGTGATCCACATTCGTTCAGAAAACTGGGTTACTGTATAATTATATCACATTTTCAGTTTCCAGCAATTACTACTTGGGTATCTAGGCCATATTGTTCTCAATGTATAGTTTCATTTATACATACAGCCTCAATAATCTTTGCAGCTTGATGAGTGTCAAGCACATAATGTTACACATTTCTTTTCTCAGTGGCATCTAAAGAGGAGCATTTGCAAACTGCGCATTTCGCGAAGGACACTTTTATCAGAAGGCTCATTAACTTTGTCTGATTCAGTTTTTGCACGTCAAAAAATGTTTATCTTCTAAATTAAGCTGTACATATAGCTTTATGTTAATATTGTAATGTTGTTAGTAACTCTGATCTATCCTTAAAATCAGTTTATCTGTTTCCTGACAGGACGCTGTTTATTTTCCTTGTTATATTGTTTTATGACATATCTCATTTTGTTTTATATTGTTTTGTGTGGTTTTGATGCACTGACATGGAATTAGACATTGTTTAGTATTCATTAGATGGTTTCGGTGAAGAATTCATCAGCAGGTTTTATTTATTTATTTAAACAGTAACAGGTAAATTTGCAAGCCTTTTCAACTATTGAATTAAATAACAGTTCATAACAGATATTTGTTTGTGAATCAGTTAATAGTCTGTACTGTATGTATTGTACACAAAAAAATCTATCTGCTAATTAACAGTTTTCCTATTTGTTATTCACAAGTGTTTTTTTTCCATTTATTTACAGATATGAATTGCTATGGGATGTTGATCTCTGCTCTGTCGACTTTTGATCTTGCAAATTCAACTCTACAATTTAACAAAGTGACTTGTATTGACATTTTAGTAGTTTTGATATAATATAATGTATAAGAAATAATATATTGAAAAATAAAGCTGTAAAATAACAGAAAATGTACTGGCAGTTTATTACAAGGTTTTTGTACCGTAATACCAAACACAAACCCAGACAATATATCCCTTTAAACTATTAAAAGTGTGAATAAAAGTCACTTTTTTAACTTTTCAAGGTTAAAAGTTGCAAGAAAGATCAAGGTCCCACAAAGCAATTCTAAAGCATAAATAAACTGGGAAAAATAAAAACATGAATCACAAAATACAAAGAATGATAATTTACGGATTTTTTTTATAGTGTAATACAGCCCCACTTCTAAAAAATAGTGCAAGAAACACTGCAATTTCTCATTACAAATATATACAATACAAACACAAGTTATGCCCACCAATGAAATCTATAATAAGAGAGCTCTTTTTATATTTTTGACCAGGCACCACCATTCTTCTTTGCTTTACGCGGCCCAGCTCCCCACAACCTCTGCAAAGACTTTTTTGATGGCCACTCGAGAACATCACGAAGCCATCACAATGAGAACAATCATGTGTAGCATATTGGAGGGCCGCTCCAAACCGATGTGCGCAAAACTTGTCACTTGAAGGGCACATGGGAATGAATGGACATGTCTTGGATTCTAATGGATTCTAAAGGCCCAGGAAGATGATGGAGCAGGAGTGCCTTCATCCCTTCGAGGCTCTCATTATGTGGGGTAAACCCCTTGAAAGGATGAGGGATGAGCCCTCCATGATGAAATGCAGGGGGAAATTACAATCATTACATAGAAAATCCTTCAAAATTACAATTACACCATATGTAGACAGACATGGGGATGGAAAAATGGAAAATGAAAAGATAAAATACATATATATCTAATCAGCCAATCACAATGGAGTAACTCAATTCATTTAGGCCTGTAGGCGTGGTCATGGTTATCTGCTTCAAAGTAACCGACCATCAGAATAAGGGAGGAAAGGCAATTTAATTGACTTCGAACATGATTTGGTGGTTGGTGCCAGATGGGCTGGACCGAGGGTTTCAGAAACTGTTGATCCACTGGGATTTTCTCATACAACTATTTCTAGGGTTTAAAGATAAATGGTTACAGAGAAATATCCAATGAGCAAAAATGAACTGAGGAAGATTGGAAAACAAAATCTGAATTTGGTGTAAACAACATGAAAGCATGGGTCAACGGCTGCTAGTGGTGGTGTGGAGGATATTACCTTGGCACATTTTGGGCTGCTAGTAACAATTGCATATTGTTGGAACCTCACAGCCTACGTAAGTGTTGTTGCCTAAAATGTCCATTACCTTTTTGTAATTTTCCTTTACATTTTGAGTCAAAGCACACTTTCTAGCTGGAATTTGTTTTGAATGCAGCTCTTCAGAAAACCTTCCATGTACTGTGGCTTCACTTCCTCTTTATGCTGTAAAAAGCGATTAGATGACTTTAAAAAGTGAGTAAACCCATTGCTTTAAAATTAAGTAAATAAATTATTTGCATAATTATACAAATTAAGTAAACTTAAAGGTCCCGTGAAATTAAAATAATTCTTATCAGATGTTTTTAGTATGTTAGTTTTAAGGATATCTATAATCTAGTGTGCTCCAAAACAGTGCCAAAATAGAAAATATACAGGTGGAATAAACAGCTAGTAATTTGTCACCTAATGGAACAAAGAGTATTTTCAGTTCACCTCGTACTTCAGTTTCTCATCAAATCTTGACCAATCAAATGCTTTCTAGTATGTGACATCGCCCGCTCCCCTAAGGACGCTTTCCATTTGATGCGCTTGATCTCAACCACTCTCACTGGCAGAGCTGTGATAAAAATGAAACACTATTGGCTGTTTTTTTTTTTAAAGGGAGGGGCTACTTTATGTCATTTTTCAGTATAAAAATAAAGAATAAAAAATACACATTTCAAAGCACTTCACGGGACCTTTAACAGTTACAAGTTACAAGTTTTACTCATGATTTTTAAGTAAAGTTAACTTGCTTACTTTTTAATTGAACTAACTGATCGCTTTTTACAGTGTACACAAGTACCCTAACAGGGGCACCACTAGGAATTTTGAGCCCTATGAAAGAATGGATCCTTTTTACAAGACTGTCATGACCCGTTTAACGGTGATCAACATCTTAAACCCTTGAAAGTTTTTAACATTTCGTTTTTATTTAAAACGTATGTGCATTTATATGCATTTACTTACTCCCGTGGCCATTTTATATCGAAATTGATTTTTAGCCACACCATATTAGTGTTTCGTAACATCTAGTTTTTATGAGGTGAGTTGTTAGCCCAATGCTCAACCCCCAATCTGGAGGACCAGAACATACACTATGGGCAATTTAGCTTACCTAATTCACCTATAGCGCATGTCTTTGGACTGTGGGGGAAACCGGAGCACCCGGAGGAAACCCACGCGAACACCAGGATGCTGAGCACTGTACATTCTGAAGGGAGTTTTACGCCATTCAGTCTGGCACAAACGCTAAAACATTCCTGCATATTAATCCCTGTGGTATTTCTTTGTTCTTCCCACAGCACTAGACCAAATCCTCCAACTCTGAGCATGACAGCATGACCTTTATCGAGAGAGAGTCTTTGTTTTTAATATATTTTATTTTCCCCCATGTGCTCTTCCTTCACTCCCCTTTATAAAAATCAGTTTGGATCCTATCGACTTGCTGTCTGCAATAGTGCTCATTTTACCTTTACAGCAGGAGGTTGTGGCCAATGAGGAATGCTAATGGTGTGACATTCTGTGTTCTTGTGCAGGATTATGGGAGCGGCTCTGGTCTGATGGGATATCAAGCAACGTGTTTTGCTTGCCCGGCACAACAACGACATTCCCTTAGGAAGTCCTAGGAAATTGGAGGGCTTTAAAGGACGCGGGAGTCTGTAAATGAGGCTGGCCTTTGATTCAGCTCCTGTAATCAGTCACCAGAGGCAACACTGTGATTACGGGTGACCTTGGATCAGCCTGAATAAAAAAACATTCGTGAGTGATGTTCGGCCAATTTGGATCCTTGTGTCTTAAATTCTCTGCCGGACTTGAAATCGGCTCTGATTGGAGGGTTGTGCTAAAGGTTGGTGTCCGTTTTACTTATAAATATTAGTTTCACACAACTAATGTCTAAAGATGGTCAGAGATTTGTGTAAACAATACATTTGCATTTATTTTCCCCCAGTAAATAGGTATTTAAAGGGATAGTTCAGCCAAAAATGAAAATTTAGACATCATTTACTCATCCTTTACTTGTTTCAAACCTTTATGAGTTTCTTTCATTCATTCATTCATTTTCCTTCGGCTTAGTTCCTTATTTATCAAGGGTCGCCACAGCGGAATGAACCACGAACTATTCCAGCATATGTTCATGCCCTTCCAGCTGCAACCCATCACTGGGAAACACCCATACACTCTCATTCACACACATACACTAAAGATGCTCACATTACATTACACAGCGAATGCCCAACCTAGTACTGGGAAACACCCAAACACTCATTCACCACACCAGCGACCTTTTTGCTGTGAGGCGACAGTGCTAACCAGTGAGGCACCATGCCGCTCGGAGTTTCTTTCTTCTGTTAAAAACAAAAGAAGATATTTTGAAGAATGTTGAATACTTCTTACCATTGACTTCCATAGTCTTGTTTTTCCTAGTTACTATTGAAGTCAGTGGTTACAGGATTTCATTCATTCATTCATTTTCATTTCGGCTTAGTCCCTTTATTAATCTGGGGTCTCCACAGCGAAATGAACCGCCAACTTATCCAGCATATGTTTTACGCAGCGGATGCCCTTCCAGCTGCAACCCATCTCTGGGAAACATCCATACACAACCATTCACACTCATACACTACGGACAATTTTAGCTTACCCAATTCACCTATACCACATGTCTTTGGACTTGGAGCTTTCTTCAAATTATCTCAAGAAACTCATACAGCTTGAAACCACTTGAGGGTGAGTAAATAATGAGTAAATTTAAATTTTGGCGAACCATCCCTTTAATCTCACTCCCTAAATACAGCGACAGCAGTGAATCTATTCTTTATAAAAATGTCAGATTGCAGTTGGTTTGCGGTCAATTCTGCCATCTAGTGAAACAGTTTCACACTTGCGCTTTTCTGTTTAAGTGTGCAACAATTCAAATAACGCCGTTCTTTTAATATATGTACACGTCACTCATTTATTTTAAGTGTCACATTTTGCTGCACTATCATATTTTTTAATTTTGCACAAATGTTAAACTTTTTTGTTGTTGCTTAAAAAAACAGATAGTTGAATATAAAGAACAATTAACAGATATTTAGGAAAATTAAAATAATTCGTTTCATTAAATGTGATTATTTAACAATAGTTATGAGAGTAATTCAATATTTATTTATTTAAATATATAAATTATTTAGAGGCAACGCGGAGGCGCAGTGGGTAGCACAATCGCCTCACAGCAAGAAAGTCGCTGGTTCGAGCCTCGGCTGGGTCAGTTGGCATTTCTGTGTAGAGTTTGCATGTTCTCCCCGTGTTGGCGTGGGTTTCCTCCGGGTGCTCCGGTTTCCCCCACAAGTCCAAAGACATGTGCTATAGGTGAATTGGGTAAGCTAAATTGTCCGTAGTGTATGTGTGTGAGAATGGAAGTGTATGGGTATTTCCCAGTGATGGGTTGCAGCTGGAAGGGCATCTGCTACGTATGCCGGATAAGTTGGCGGTTCATTCCGCTGCGGAGACCCCAGATTAATAAAGGGACTAAGCCGAAAAGAAAATGAATGAAAGATAATACAATTAAATTCAAGCAAAATATTGCAAATAGAAAAATTACAAACTACAAAATTCCAACAAATTTTTCATTTTTTTTGCTTCTCTTGATTTCTCCTCTTTTTTTAAAATTTGTATTTAATATTTTCCTATAATGTATACATTTGGGTGTACTAGTTCTTGGATCGTTATCGTAAGTTATTTTGTTAGATTAGCCCCAGATTTGGCTTCAGTATACTGACTAATCTAATGTATATTTACAAATATAATACTGTATAGCTTCCAATTAAAAATATGAATTTAAAAGATAGATTTGTGAGGGGTGTACTTATATAGGCTTAGCACTACATTCATAATAGATATATATATATATATATATTACATTATATATATATATATATATATATATATATATATATATATATATATATATATATTACAATTGTATAATTTTATTTATTTATTGCTTCATTTTATATTTTTAGAAATGTATGTACAAACACTACACAATAGTACAATTCACAATAGTAAATACAAAGAAACAGCATCTAACAATTTTAATTTGAAGTAGAAAAGAAGTTATTTGTTCATGCAAACTATATATTTTCTTGTTTTATTAATTGAATATAGACAGACAGACAGAAAGACCGACAGACAAATTTATGTTATTCAATGAGATTCATCCACTGATCTATAGACGAATTAACGGTTTGTAAACATTCAGGATGCGCGCGCATCGAGGTTGCAGAAAAAAACCGGGAGCGCTGGAATGACATCCGATGCGGTACAGAGTTTGTTGTATTAGAGATAAGTTATATTGATTACATATTATATATAATATTTATATAATGCTTTCAGCGTATTATAACAGCTTGTCACCCAGTGATTAGCACAGTTATTCGGCAAAATTAACGTTAGTGAGCGTTATATTATTATATATATTATAATATAATCTATTATAGATCAGTGGATTCATCACAGAGCAGTCCAGATAAATTCTTGACGTCACGCATATGGTAACTTTGCGGAAGTGCGTCATATTGTTTACAAATCTAACGGATACTGCGGTTATATGTTGAAATATGTCCGTAACAGCGTCGTTAGAAAATATATCACAGCGTGACTATTTCTAGGCACGACATCTGTTTTTTCAGCGTAACTTTATGTCAGCACTTTTTCTAAGCGGTCACAGCGAACAAGGTTAGTATTTGCTTTTCATTACCGCACATTTCACTTAACCGCACAGAAATAAAGTCAAGAATCAAACCAATGCTCGATAAGACATTCAGTGCAAATGTGAATCGTCAACAGACAAGTCCAAGTTTTCGTATTATGGTTTAAAAATAACATTGAGCTATTTCCCCTGGAGTAATTAGGTAAGCTACTTTGTTAACACCGAATTTCTAAACAAACGTAAACTATCACAACCCTGAGGTAAGTTATTTACAGTGCAGCACTAACAAATGCAGGGCGACATTGTTTCAAATACTGTGTGTAAATATTAAATATATGATTGTGAGTGAATACAACTAACATCTCAATTACATTTGATGAAATAACACCGTATTCTAGTTTAGTCATACATTCATAAATTGCATTTTCGGTCCTCAGAAGGGAGAGTATTTCATTGTGAAACCCAGTAACCATCATTCAGCGTGAGTTATGTCAATGTTGAGCAGCAAATCCAACGAGGAGATCAGATTAATGCTGGATGATTATGGAATAAAACACGGTCCTGTGGTCGGTAAGTTGAACAGATTTGAGTGTTTTGTACGTTCAAATGTGTCCAGTTAAAAACAACAACTAAACCAAAAACCATTATGCTTCATTTTTTAATCTTATTTTTTAAATTAGATGAAACCAACTAAAATATTCAGTGTAACAGTTCTTATTTTTTAAATAGATGTTTGTGTTTTTTAGTACGTTAAGTTATCGCGTTGTCAATTGAAATGGTTTTACATTATGATTACTTCAGTTAACATTTATTTTTATTACTTTATTATTGCTTTACACAAAAAAATTCAAAGAATATAATCCACTCTTAAAAACAATTATTTAAACACAAATACATTTCATCATAATCAAGAAAACATCTTCATATCTGTGTAAACTCAACAACAGGGCCAGACTTAGTGATTTGGGGGCCCTAAGCAATTTCAGGTATGGGGCCTAGCATTGAAACTCAAAACATTCTCTTTCTCTATAGATTTTGTGCAGTATAGAAGGAACATTACACTTTTCATAGGGGGCCACCCAGTTTTGAAAAGAAGTAATAACATTAAGATCCTAATGGTTATAGACAGATTTTCTAACATATTATAGAAAATTTAAAAGAGCTACATGCTTAATAAAAATAATGCTTACCTCGGTTATCGGTTAAGTCCGCCCCTCCTAATAAATAACAATTGATTTGAACCAGTTTTAAATGTTTATTTATGATTTAAGTTCAATCATAATAACCTTTGGATATTGTTTACATTCCTTCAGGATTATTATTTAATTTTTTTTATTGTCTTGCATGTGATTTGTGTGTATATTAAAACCAACAGATTCCACCAGAGCTCTTTATGAGAAGAAGCTGAGAGAAGCCATTGCTAAAAGCAGAAAACCTCAGTCTGACAGGACATGTTACAGGGAGGAAGGTAAAGCTTACATAACAATCAACACACAGCACATGTATCTAAAATCAGTGATTTAAACAGCTCACACCTTTACTTTACAGAGGATGTCACTTATATTCATCATCGCAGACCTGTGAGTATTAACAGTAACAGCAATTAAAACTAGTTTCAAACCTGTTGCTAACCTTACTAATGTTAAATTTACATTCATTCAGCAACATTATGGAGATGTGAGTGATCGGTAAGTCTTTCTGAAATGCACAACAATTGAAACATTTTAAGATCAAACGGTGAAAATAATACATTTATTTTCGGTTTATTAGAACTTGGACAGATTATAGATCGATGGACTACGTAGATGAGTAAGATGGCTTTTAATTATACTTATAATCTTTAAATATATTAGAGGAAACGTATTTATACAGTAATGCATTCGTGTTTCTTTTTTTGTTTGTTTTTCTAAAGGCCTGTCGTATATAGGACTCAATCGTCTTACCGCAATATTTCAAGAAGCACACCGGCAGAACCTCAAACGCAGAAAACACCAGAAAATAGTTCAACGCGTTTGGTCCCAATTTGGCTTCAGATATTAGTGTTTGTGATTGTGTCTGGTCTCCTGTACTTGGTTTTTATAAATATGGAACCAGCAGATCCTGTCAAAAGACTGACATAGGGTTGCCTTTAATGATCTTATCAAACCAAACATAAATTGTTTTTAAACAAGCATTGATTCAATACACTTGGTGTGATTTGCGACATCTCGCAATGCGTTTTTAACTTTCTGTGTGCGTGTTTTATCAAAATTATAACCCATTGTTAATCTATTGCAAATATGAAGGAAGTGGGTGTTTCAGGATGCACCTGTTGGGTTATTTTCAGGATATTACAGTGTTGAGGTATTATTAACTGTTCTGTAATTTTTGTAATTTCTTAGTTTCATGTTACCACTTGACAGTAACTGAAAAACATTTTGTAGGATTTTCATAAGCCTATTTTATTGGTTACAGTTACTGGATTTGGTCTTCATTGTTTTACAATGGTCAGTAAGCTGTTTTTCCATTGGAAATATCAGACGTATTGTAGCTCATGCATTTGAGAATCTTGGAGCCAAATAACATGAATATAATGATTGCTTGTTTTTTGGTGTTCTGTGGTTGTTTTATTGGGGTGTTCTGGAGTTCTCTTATAATAGAAACAATTATTTTCTTAAAAGTAAAAAAAAGCCTCTCCAATATTTTGAATTTGGACTGCAACACCATGGTCAATTCTACATACTGGACCTACATACTGCATTACATTTTGATCGGCGCACATTTAGTCTTTTTAACATTGAAAATAACCAAGCAGATATATCTGTTGTGATTATTAAAGGTTAGTTCACCCCAAAATAGAAAAGTACTGCTCATTTGCTCATCCTCAAGTAGTTGCCAACCTTTATGAATTAGTTTTTTTCTTCTGTTGAACACAAAAGAAGATTTTTTTTTTGAAAAATGTTGGAAACCTGCAATCTTTGACATCCATAGTTAGAAAAAAAAAGTCTATGGAAGTCAGTGGTTACCAGTTTCCAACATTCTTCAAAGTATCTTCTTTTGTGTCCAACAGAGGTAAGAAACTTAAACAGGCTTTAGAACAAGTGAAAGGCGAGTAAATGATGACATAATTTCCATTTTTGGTTAAACTGTCCCTTTAAAACTATGGCCAATCAGAGGTGTTTGGGTTTAGTCACTGCTGAAAATGCTGGAGTTTTGGTTAATGTGTCAATAGTATCTGAATGCAGCCTTGATGATGCAAGCTGAGACTGCATATAGTGATGCAATGTCAGACACAATGCACTCACTGGAGCTAGTGACGTCACAGTGAGGGGTAGGGTTAGGGGTGGGGATGCAGCTCAGATTGCACTGCACCACACTGCAAAAAATGCTTGTCTTACCTAGAGTTTTTGTCTTGTTTCTAGTCCAAATATCTAAAACATATTAAATCAAGAAGCATTTTCTAGACAAGCACGAACTATTGTCTTCTTTTAAGAAATATGCCAAAATGAAGTGAGTTTTTCCTTATAACAAGCAAAATAATCTGCCAATGAGGTAGGAAAAATAATCTTGTTTTTCATTTTGACATATGATTATTTTTCTTAGCCCATTGTTTTATGGAAAAACTCACTTAATTTTGGCATATTATTTTTTTTAAATCAGACAATATTTTGTACTTATTTTGTGTCTAGAAAATGCTTCTTGATTTATTAAGTTTGAGATATTTGGGCTAAAAACAAGACAGAAAATCTAAGTAAGAAAAGCATTTTTGCAGTGCAGGTCTGCATCCAGACCCTTCTATAATGTGTGCACTTTTGTAAACAGTCATCATAAACGACAAACTGCAGGTATGATTCATGTTGCAGCTTCAGTGAAAGCGGTTTGTGAAAGTAAATGTAGAATAGAATGAATGTTTTGTCTTGACAACAAATGCTTTTTTTCGACATGTCAACAAGATGAACCACTGTTTTTGAGGGTCGAAGTTGTTCAAGACTTGTTATAGTAGTTCAGGTTCCTTTCTTTCTGTTAAGAAACAACAATTTTGCAGACCTTCATTAATAAACAGTAACATAACCCTTCGAATCCTTAATAAACGTGTAGAGCATTTTATAGGACTTTATTTTATGACGTATAACTCTTGGAATACTTGATTCTGATTGGTCATTCACGACATTCCAAGAAATGTTAGTCAGTTTACCGGCGCTGAAACTTCTTAATCAGTTATTACCCATCATCTTGACAGTTAGCGAGTGTATGTTTATCTTTCACGCCATTGTTTTTGACTGTTTGGCGCCATCTTGTGACTGAATAATACGTAGGTTAGCGTGGGCTGCAGTCCACTCTAAAGAAAACAAAACAAAAAAAAAACACTATGTATGTCAAGTTTACAAATTTATTGTATGTACCGAAAAACCTACAACGTAAAAAAACAATCATTAGTTCACACTACAAGACATGACATGAAGTGAGAGCAGTGTTTTTCACATATTTTCATCGTTTGAGCACTTACCATTTTTGCTTTATCAACAAAAGAACATGTATAAATGTTTCAAAATAGTTGTTCCTTTCAAATAAGTTACCCAGACATTTTTTCTTATCCTTGTCATAAACGGAGTGTATATTCTGTAGTGTTTATTATATTCTTGGATTCACTAGGCGTTAATGCTGCTGCTTTAAATGTTGACTGTACTGCTAGTCCACACTAAAACTATTATTATTGTTCCGTCATATTTGTAAATACAGGGATTATATCCTGTGTTGTACTAACACTACATGTGTCTGAAGATTTGTTCTTAGATCAGCTCAAGCATTTACCATCATTCCAATGAGAACTTATGGACAAACTTGACCATGTATACAATGAAATAATACTTTCACATTCATGTAGTGACCTAAAGCTGTAGAGGCTGTTCTTAGGGCTGTCTGACCCAGTTCCCATCTGTGATAAAACCAAACATTATACACATATGATCTTTGAAAACAACTGTAGTAGAAAAAAAAAACACAATAAATATATCATTTTTAAACAATAAAGCCCCTTAGAAAAAATAAACAAAAAAAAGAACACCCAAACGATTTCACAGTTTTACAGTCTTTACCTGCAACATTATGGGAAGACCTCAGGACGGGTCAGACATGGTACCTCTAAAAACTAAAAAGCCCTTTTTAAATCCATGATAGTGCAACAGCTTGTGTTGTAATGTCACCTCTTCAAGTCTAGTGATCTCAGCATTTACTTACAAAGAAACATCTCGTCCATCTCCATTAAAATAGAAAAGAAATAAACCTCTAACCAATGACAACGGAAATGCTTTTCTCTGCATCTGACAGAAAGCGGCAGAAATAAGAAATCGTGGTTTGTGCGGTTCCTGATCTTCCCTTTGGTTTGAACAGGCTGAAACACCAACCACAACTGGACCAGTTTCGAGAAGCTTGTTGCAGCTGAAACAACAAAAAAAAGATCAAATCAGCACACAGGTGTTACTTTCTTTGTCAGTGTTACTTTAGTGTGTCAGTTAAAGGGATAGTTCACCCAAAAATAAATATTTGCTTTTAATTTAAACACCCTTAGGCCATGTAAAGACTTATTACCGTAGTAGAACATGTCAGGTTTGTGAGTAAAAAAAAAGCACTCCGTCTGCAGAGGCTGTGGTGTGGATTTAAACAATGCCATTTTTATAATGTTCAGTTTCTTGCATAGACTGATAGTTTCACTAGTAGTTTAATTGCATTTTATGAATAATCAAGATCCACAGTTTCAGCTATAATCTCCTTTAAAGGGATAGTTCACCCAAAAAAGACAATTTACTCACCCTTCAGTTGTTTCATACCTGTTTGTATTTCCCTTTTTCTGTTTAACACAAATGAAGATATTTTGAAAAATATTGGAAACCGCTAAAATACTTTAGCCGCTGACATTCATAATAGGCAGATTAATACTGCGGAAGTCAATGGCTACCAGATTTCAACATTACTCAGAATAATCGTTCTATGTGTTCAACAGAAGACAGAAACTCAAGCAGTTCTGAAACAAGCGAAGGGTGATTAAATGAGGACAGAATTCAGAGTTGTACTTTTTGGGTGAACTATCATGCTGTTCTTTTTTTTTTTTTAAAGTCACCTACATCTTAGATGTCCTAAGGTTGAGTATAAAAATGCCAAATGCATTGTTGAATGAACTATCCATTAATAAGGTTCTTAACTAAAATTATAAGATGTCCTAACCATTAGATGTAAGGTCTTATGTGAAGAATTTAAAGTATTGAGTATTTATTGGCTTTTTGGCACAAAACTCTGATGAACATTAAAAAACAAAACATGTATTGCCTTCTTGTGTTGTGGCTAATCTGGTCAAATATTTTATCCATAATAAAAACGTCAATACAAAGGCAAATGAAGATAAAATCAAACTCACATTACCTTCATTTTGAACCCCCATTACTTGACTGTCAAGGCAATATACGTATTGTCAACACCTGTAATGTAAACATAATAATTGTCAGTCAAAGAAGAGACCAATTAATAATTAATTTAAAAAATAAATAAATAAATAAATATATATATATATATATCCCGTAGTTACTCACAGGTCCTGCTCTCTCGCTCCAATTCAGTGGGTTTCCTCACTCTTTTGCAGTAGACTTTGGCAGCTATCAGAATGGCACATGTTGCCACCACAAACGTCAGACCAGATACCAGCAAACTGATGACCACCGGGCTCATCACCGGGTCCACTTCTGAGATTTACATAGCACAGACAAACAAATTAAGCTGAGATGCAGAAACATGTTTAATGTTGCAAACAAAAGATCTTTTCAGAATTAACTTTTTATTTCCACCACTGGATATAGTATAAAAAATCTAATTGTGAAGAAAGACTGAACGGTGAAATAAAAAAAAAAACACACAAATGGACCCTTTTCACATTTCTGGGTTTTTCAGTAGAGGAACTCGTCATAGTTGGGTAAACATAGAGTGCAGTGAATGCGAGAGAACAACAAATATTTTTTACAATCCCGTTTGGTGAAATAATAAAAGAAAAACTCCATGATGATGATATCAAGACTTTCAGAAAAAGGCAAAAAATAGTGTGAGACTGATAACGACAGCCAAACCAAAGAACAACGTCAAATTTACTGTCCTGCCCATACACTTTGCATTTAAAACGCTTCGCACAAGCGGCAGTTCGTTTTGTTTTGTAATTTGATGCAAAGATAATACAATAAATACATATAAATGTTAAGTTTTTAAAAAAATCTAAATATCAAAAACTTACCAGGATTTAAGATGCTGACGACTGTTAAACGCATCATAACTTGTGAAAAAAATCAGATTTTTTAATATATATAAAAATGTATATACATATCATATTTGTGCGTACCAACTGGGGAAAAAACTAAATAAAGTAAAAAAAAAAAAAAAAAGAAGTAATGTTTTGTTAATAAAACACATTTCGAAAACATATTCCTATTCCATACCAACTTTAAAAAAATGTTGCCACAACGTTCACCTCGAATAGAGATGGGTAAAGGCTGACTCTCCCTGGAGATAAATGTGCGCTCTCCAGTCTGCACCTTGTAGAGACAGCAGTAGTAGCCCTCGTTATTGGACTGGGCATTGGAGAAGGTGAAGGTAACGGAGGGGGCGAGGGCTGGCAGAGAGTGCCGGATGGTCCCGTTGGGCCTGATGAGGCGCAGCTGAAAGGAGCCTCCAGGATACTGAGGCTGAGTGGAACAGGTGACATTAAAACTGTGGCCCCGCATGACCCACCCTGGCCGCGCCTCAGGAGACGTATTGTACCAGATCTGGGGAGTGTGAATATCCACTGAGAACAGGAAATAAAAGGTTAGTCTTGAGATATTCCGCTTACACTTTTAACATTAGCAGCAGATGTGACTAACCATGGGACGATAACCCGTAAAATTCTCTGTTATACCGTTCCACGTGTATGTACGTTGTTGTTTTTTACATGTCGTTTTTTAGGGCAACAATATCTTCAGTAGAAAAGGACCCTCCATATCAAAAACTACTGGTCAGGTCACGATTCAGCAAACATTTGAAAAACAAATCGCTTAATCACCAACATCCCAGCATGCTATAGGCTTGAACAGCACAGTGGCTTACTTTATATCCAAAGAAAATAAACATTTCCAAAGATGTCTTTTCAAGTTGTAAAGAAATCTGTGTTTTTGAATGAATGAAGATAGCAGAAGTTAATAATTTATTTGAATTATTTAGCCTGACATGTTTACTGTTCTAAAATATTTTTAAATGTTTCTTAAAATAAAATATATTGTGTTCAATTGGTAAAAGGTTGTTTAAACAGAACGTCTTTTAGAGCAGTAATTACAATACTGTGATATTTTTATCCAAGGTTAACATACCGTCAGAAACTTACACCGGTCCATCCCTAGAGTGTTGACTTACCGACTGTGATGTTGATGTAGTTGCTGTGTGGAGAATCTCCTGAAGGAGCGTTTCTCAGTTTGCTGTGTATTCTGTACAGACAGCTGTAGCTGCCCTGGTGGGACATTTCCAGGTCCGACAGGGTCAGATCTACCATCATCTGTCTGGGGTCTGCTCTCTGGGTCACTAGCGGAGTGTCCACACCACTTTTATACAGATGGAAGTCGATGACGGACTGCCAGTACGGGGCGGTGCATTTAAACTGAACGGCCTCACCGGACGAATAGGCATTGAAGCGTGAATGAATTGACAAGGTGGGTGCTGGAAGTTTTCCTGGATACAAAAATATATATAAAGTCAAAAAGTGCATCCCAAATCACACTTTTTTTATATGCTGTTACAAACTCTAGACTTGCACGGCTCCACAGGCGTGCCAGACCCATAACAATAAATAAATGGAATAAGATAGGACACTTCTAGATTTCATAAGGAGCCCGGAGTCTCATCTCCTGTACAAAAACAACAACAAAGATCACTGACCAAAGAAATAACGTAAAGTCAAATTGGGAGGTGGAGCCAAAATAACAAACAAAAATTTTTCAAACAAAAAAAAAGTTGTAAACTCTCTTACCTGCATGAAAATCAAAACAAATTGTAGTATAAATAGTATAAGTAGTGCATTCACACTGAAATATGATTTTTATTCTAAAAAGAACAAGTGTATTTTAAATACCCGGATAATTACTTATTCAACTGTTAAAAATAAGTGTGGAATGTTGGACACGCACTCAACGGTTGCAGCTTTGTTCACCTATTGGAAGGGAACGAGCTATTTGGCGCTGAGGTTAGATTACTTTATCTATTTTGGATTGTGCAAGCACAATTTTCCTACATGAGTGATTATGCTGCCTCCTGTTGGTGAATGCGGTTGTACTTATTAGAGGTACTATTTGGTCAATTATTTCACAAATTTGGCAACCCTTAAACATCGTCTGGGAAACAGTTTGAATTTCTGTTTAGTAAAAAAACATTAGTTTTCCATTTGGGATGACTCAACTCATACATGGTTGAGTGTGCAAGTACATAAGTGCATAATGTATTAGTGAACAGTGCATAGTGTGCCATTTGGAACGCAACTAAAGTCAACTTTATGATCATTTTTAGCATGGGATAAAAGGCAATGGGTAAAAACAAAACACTCAGAAAACAATTAGTTGATGCATGAAGTGGACATCTACGTGCATTAACTAGGATTGTCAAAATATCGACATCAGTACCAATATTGAGATTATAAAAACCTATATTTGCTCTTGAACACATTCTTAAATACTACTGATTGGCCATTGTGTTCATGGTGTGGCTCAACTAAAATGACTGTGATTGGCTGTGAAGGACATCACCTCTCTTGACCAAGCATGAACACAGATACTGGACACCGGAGCTTTTTAAAGCTAAGTCTATCAGCAGACCGCTCATATATCTGCTCATAGCGAGAAATGGATGTTTTTCAAATTTCAGTATCGATTGGTACCGAAGTCAATACTTTTGACAACCCTAATTAAAACAATAAATATTCATAGTTTTCCATGTGATGTCACAACCTTGTATGAATGTCCACCTGGAGAGGTAATATCCCCATTAATTTAATACACAACTTAGAAATGATGCATACTACAGTGAAGATCAAAATTATAGAACTACATACAATTTCCTAAATTCTGAACACTTTATTCTCCCTTGTGTTCAACTTCTATATAAATTACAGCACTCTGCATAAACAGGTTATTATTGCTTATAATCTCTGTCTATATAAACTATGGTGCACTGCATGAACACATTGGATTTGCAGTGTTTGGATGCCGATATAGGTTGTCTGGCGGGTTTTATGGCGCCGTTGTGCTTCTTGCATCCCGAGTTCGAGTCCCGGCTTTCATGATCCCATTCCCCTTCACTTCCCCTCTACAGAATATCACATCCCAATAAAGGCAAAAACGCAAAAAATAAGTCTGCAAAAAAAAATAATAACATGGTTTTATCTTAGACTGTTCTGAAAAGTACATTACCATCTTTTATGCTTGGAGAAAGTTGTAAAGATGTTTTTTGAGTTTCGTGATTTTTGATTATTTCATGATTTTTCGATTGTTGTGGATATTGATATTTGTGTTACTATTCATTTTTATATATTTTTGTGAAATTACTTGAGTTTGTAGGAAAAAAATTGCGGTGCTTATGTTAATTACTACATATAATTTATTAAAATGGAAGTAGAGTACAAGTTGATTTCAAAATGGACCTACTTTTTTCAGTTAAATAAGAGATTAAAGAAATCAATGATAAAATATATATTGAATAATATAAAGTCTAAAAATCTCATCTCGTCTCTTTCTTGTGAACCCAGTCTTGTCTTGTGGGATATACTGTATGTCTCGTCACACCCCTAGTAATTAAAAAGAACTACAGACAAACAAATGTTCAGTAAATGTCATAAAAAGTCTTTCAAAAAGCTCTCGTACCTGTGCACTCCACTCCAGCATCCTGACTGTGGGTACACACATGTTCATTGAGGCTGCGTTCACACAGATCCAGGGCAAACTCATCACCTGAGCATTTCACATCCCTCCACAGCACCTCTCCACCGGCCCGGCCATAACGAATGCCGCTCGGGATGTCCAGCACAAAGCCGCAGTCCAGCTCTCTGCAAACCACCGCAGCGTCCCACACGTCCCAGCCGCGCTCACACACAGTGCCCCAGTGATGCCCGTGACGCACCTCCAGTCTCCCGGCGCATCGCTCACCCACTTTGTCATTCACAAGCCTGGTGTTCAGGACGTCTGTGGAAATAATGGGAACAATGTTGTTATCATTACCTAAAACTAAAATAGGTGTAAGAGCTCTATAAAGGCCTCACAAAAGACAAGACTGGAAAGTTCTGTGAGTCATCTGTTATTGTGCAAATTTGGTTGTAAAAAGCCAGTGATTAATCAGGGGTGGGTGGGTGCGTGCGTGCGTGTGTGTGTGTGGGATCTACAAACTTTTTTTAGGGTATTAAATAATGACAAAAACTGACTACTGTAAACATTAGTAAATCATGCTGCATGATTTAAGTAAATTCTGTCCTCCCATAAATTATGTCTCAAATGAAAACTAGTACAAATGCATGTGAATTAAGGTCAGCCAAAATAACAATGCTAATGCTTTACTGTATTTAGTCAATCCTGACAGTAGTTTTTTAACACCAAAATAGGGTTTGTGCGCTGATATTCCTGACTTTCAAATATTTGTGTAAGTAAATCTGACTGCAATCTATTATTTATCATTTTTGTTAGTGAAATAAAGCTGGAAAAAATACTAAAATAAATAATTAATATAATTAAATGTTATAGGAATTATTTAATAAAGCTGAAGCTAATCTAAAAAAACTCAAGCTAATCAGAAACACTGAAAAATGAAAAAAACAACAACAAAAACAACAACTCTGAAGAAGACAAAAAAGGAAACAAAAAATGTGTACATTTTTATAATCTGCATTTTGATTACTATATTTTAAGGTATCTTTGTGGCTATTAACAACCATTAACTAAGACTTTTTGCTCAAAAAACTACCATTACTTATTAGTAGTCAGTAATGTAGTAGTTAGGTTTAGGTACTGGGTAGGATTGAGGTTTAACATCACACTTATAGAATCATACTTATAGAATAAGATCATACTTTATAAGTACTAATAAACAAACAGCCACTATCTTTATAACAGACACGTAATAATCCAGTAGTCAATAGTGAAAATTGGTACTTAAAAGTCTTACCAAAATTTCAAACAATTACAAAATAATTCCAAACCTCCTGTATATTTCAAGGCAGATGTTCAGTGGCCATAGCACAACTGACCACATAATGATTGAGTAGGCAAATATGTTGTTTTTCTAAAGTTGGATAAAAAAATATTTTATATTTTAAAGAATAAAGGACAATGACAGCATAAAAAGTACATTTTATGTAGCTATTACCGTAATAAACTACTCCAGATTAGTACAAAGACAACACATTTAATAAATTAACTTCATAATTTCATAAACACGTAATTTTTAGACTGTCCTACTTAATGATCAGTCGGAATGAGTTTCTACTTTCTAGACAGGCAAACGTGTATGTTTAAATCATTTAAGAATATTTAGGAGTTGACATATAACAGTTTTAAAAGCTCTACTGTAAACAACAGTCTGAAGTCAGAAACTCACCGAAGGCTTGAACATCTTGAACAGCAACATTGAATCCTGTTAAACAACACAAAGGTAAAAAATGCAATTATGTGAACATACAATTAAAACATTTAGTAAAATTAAGACTTAAACATTTAGTTTGGTTTTTAAACTGTAGTTGCAGCTGCTGACAATATTCAAAGCTTTAATAATTACATATTAACGTACAAAATATAATTATTAGACGTAATAAAGAATACACTTTACTAACCAAGCACTACCAGGCCCAGGAGAATCCTCGACATTGTAGATTTTCCATGTAACGCAATTGATGGGTTTTAGTCTCATTTACTAATTTTAATAACTAACCAAAGTTCTCGGTCAATGTCAGAAACACAAAGGCTGACGTGTTTAGTGAGGAGCAAGTTGATGCATAGCACTTTAACTACAGCTAGCTGGCTAACTAGCACTCCCGCATGCCTAAACTGCTCCTGTTCACCACCGTGTTATTAATATTTTTTCTTATTTTTCATAACCTACGCATAAAAAAACAAAAGCGTCCATTTATTTAGCCAATAGCACATCACGATTTAGGCGCAGAAGCTACCTGTGGGACTGCACGGCTAATATGCTAAAGCTGGCCTGAGGTGAAAAAAGAGAGTTATTCGTCCAACGAGATAAATTGATTATTGATATATCTACAAGGAATAATCAAGTAAATCAATGTGAAGTAGTGTTTCGTGAGTTGGTGCTCTTCGTGCGTAAAGTAATCCCACAAACGGCGTCATAATCCACACTGGCGACGTCCGACTCGTGAATAAATTGTTCTATTGAGTCGAATCTTTTCCTGAACCTACATAAACTCTATCGGTGCATAGTGAATCAACAGAACCAGACAACTCACAAGATCGTTTTCAGTGAAACTAGGATTTGTATAATATGCATATATATATATA
>CAIGQW010000259.1:4489964-4508684 GCA_903798125.1 Danio choprae
TATATATATATATATATATATATATATATATATATATATAAATCATGCGTAGTATCGACCAAAACACGTTACTTGTTCTATTCATAGCTATTAACACTGTAGCCTATTTGCATCTTTCCTGAGAAGTGCACTAGTTCAGAGGTAGTTTTCATCCCATTCACGTGCATCGACCGTTTCTTCTCTCATCGACCTACTTCTGTTTAATTGGATAAGCTTTCAGTCTCAACATAGAGAAAGAGAGAGAGAGAGAGAGAGCGAGAGAGAGATAGCGAGACCGGCTGGACGTACCTAAGCACCGTACAAACCGTTACATCCACCTGAAAATAAAGCGTCCACGGGGTCTGCACATTCCACGCTGACGTCACGGCGGACGGAATAATGGAGCGGCCGTAGCGCGAATACACGTCCGTTATGATGTTATGAAGTGCACTTTGCAACATTTCCTCACGACAGCGCTAAACACACGCACGGAATGTCCCGCGGAAAGCAAGTGAACAACAGGTGGATTCCGAGGCCAATCCAGCCCTGGAAGTAGCCATACTTCTGTGTCTCTCTCTCCGCCCCTACGTGTAACCATAGCAAAGACACCGTAAAATCCAGCGTACCGGAAAAAGCTGCACAACGCGCTCGCGATATGGCACATTTCGACGGTGACGTGACATTAAAGGCTTTAAGGACAAGACTTGACCACTGACAGGCTGCCTTCATTCGGAATTATGACACTTGATTATGATATCTGCTACTGAGAGGCTGTGGGTTTCTGTCCCAAGAGAGTGTTTGTAGACTTTTGGAGTTATAATGCCTGTCAGTAACGGATCCATGATGGATTTGCCGTCGGAGTACGTGAAAATAAAGGCACACTACGGAGGGTGAGTGTTGTAAACTTTGACAGGTTAATGTTTTAAAGTCGGCCTGCCCTGTCGCGGCGTCAAAGGTCGGAATGTTTACGGTGTTTGGTAGTTTATAATGTAAGCAGAACATGTTTTTAAACGCACTTCATCGCAGCACCTGACAAACTTTGACATTTTGTTATATTAGACAGTTCGTTTTTACACTTCACAATTCAGACATGTGTCATAAAACGTATACACGTCTTTTTAACTTATTTTAATACAAGAATGTATCAAATATACATACTTATGTTCCCAATCCCAACATAATTTGACATATTCGTAATTTTATTACTCTCAAATCAAAAATATTGCAAAGAGTTTTAAAACATAACACATACAAATGCATGTAATTGAAAGTAAGCTGTTTTATTGTACATAGAGAAGGATGCCGCCATACTGAAATCACATGACCAACAGTGCCAATCTGTTGACCAATTTACTGGTGTCTTTTTGACCAGATAAAAGTAAACATTAGCTCAACTCGGTACTATGTTAAATATGAAATATTGTGGAGGGCTGAAGGTTGTGCCCTTATTGCCATACATCTGGTTTTATGTTACATATTACATCGGCACATAGTTCTTTTCCAAGAATTTTATCAGTATTATAAAATTTAATAATCACAACCAAAACAAAAAAAAAGTTTCCGTAGATGTTATTGGCTGTATTGGGATAATATAATACTCAGGTAAAGTGTTGAGTTGGATAAATTAAAACAACATCTACCAATAGGCTGAGAGATCTGTTTAAGAGGTTAAAGAAATAGACAATTTTAATTTGCTGTTAATTTATTCACCATCAGGCCATCCAAGACTTGTTTTTTTCTTCAGCAGAATATTAAAGAACATTATAGATTAAGTTGCAATCCTTGGTGATCATAAAAGGCAAGTCAGAGTTTATCTGCCCTTTCATTTACTTGAATTTTACTTGAGTGCCACGATTTCAGCTAAAGTAAGTTTTCATTTCGGCTTGAATTATCTCTTCAGATCAGTCTAACTAGATCAGTGTCACTCCACCAGCTTAGGAGGCTAAAACTTGATCATGACTTGAATGGGCCAGATTGGTTTTGACCCCCACCGTGGCTTCTGTCATTATTCATTATTCGAAACAATAGGGAATTGTTTACTGTTTCAAGCTTATAATGAACCTTCTATGGCTTTATGTTCTGTTTAGACATTATGTGGCTAAAAGCAGCCATGATGCAAGCAGTCAGGAGAGAGTGAGAAAACATAAGCACGCACTGTCTGTATACATCATAGTGAATCATTGTTATTAATCACACCATCACTCAAAGATGAGCAGATTTAGAGCACAGCGAATGTTATTGCCTTGCCTTTAGTCAACATTTTGTATATGGAGTCATTTCTGAAATCTCAGTTGTGTCTAGCATGCCTTTAAAGAATGTTCACCCAAAAGCAGACAATCTGTAAACGTTTTTGCTATTTCTGTGCAGAATCTTGTAAACAAATCTGCAGATTTAGGCAGAATTAATTTTGGAGCGTAGTAACTAAAAACTTAAAGCATTAAATAAAAATTTTTACATTTAATTTAAGTTGTACAATGTAAATCCAATTAGATCCACTTGTTTGGAAAACAAATCAAGTCCTCTGTATTATAATATATCAACTAAAAGACAGAAAATATTGCTTTACAAACTGTATTGTACGTAAATCAGATAAACAAATGCATATTAGTTTAAATATATAACTGAACTTATTATTCAAACTGAATAAATATATATTCATGATTTACACAAGTAAATAAATAGACTCTGTTAATCTGTGGATTTTTACATGCGCAGATTCCGTGTGGGCCTTTATCCAAAAGTTAGTCAGACACTACCAGTACGAGACAGTCATCGAAATGTATCACAAATGCACATATCGCAATATATATCGCAATGGATTGCAACAAATGAGCTTTTTAATACAAGTGTATTTGTGTGCCTGTCACTAGCACACCATCTAAAAGACCTTTCAGCAAGTCAGCCAATGTATATTTAAATGACACCGTGCATCTCTGAAACCAAGCAAAGTACTGACTTTTTACTGACTAAAATCTGTAACTATTTTAGTATGGATGCTAAAATATACCCAATCAGTCAAACCATGTTAAGTAAGCAAGAAGAAATAAGGAGTTCTTTTTGTTTTTTTTAAAAAGTGCATTCTCTGCAATGTTGCAGTCAAATAAAACAGTACTTTAGACTGAAGCTTGCATTACTTGCCCTATCTCTGAGTTCTTCTTCTGAGTCCACTTGTTTGGAACTGACACTGATGAGCAGCGCTGCTTGAAAAAGTTGAAATTCGTCAACAAGGTGCTGCAAAAGGTGTGAGATGCAAGCGTAAAGGTCACACATGTCCGTCAAATGCTTGTTTACATAGTAAAACAATGGAAAAGTAGCTAATTGGAATGGTAAAATGCCCAACTTTGTTTCAAGAGTTTTTGTTTACTTGATTGTTCTTGATGTTTTCAGGCTGAAATACTGTACCAGTGGAGCAAAGTGGTGGTGATAATTATTATGCCACAGTATAAATATGTCTGTTTACTTTCAGAAGTTGCTGATATGCTTTCTTCTACTTGAAATACCATGAAACATATGTTAGATCGGATATTAGCAGTGTATCACTTATCATAATTTCACGCAGTCCTACACACAGCTAATACTCTTTTTCATTTGAAGTAGAACATGACAAGCTTTGACTTAACATTTTATAAAGTAACATATGATTTATCTCTTAGAAATGACATTTTGACAGTAGCTTGAGATTGAAAATTCATAACAAAAACTGTAACATCTGTTAAAAAAAAAGTAAAAATGCTGTTTCATTATGGTGTGTTTGTTTTTAAATGTTGTTTGCATATAGTGCATGATAATTTTTTGGTTAAATTTTTTTATTGAGAAAAATAATACAGTGATAATTATTGTTATTGTTTAATTGGCTAGCCCTATCCGCCATTATTGTTTTGGTTGTCAAGTACACATGCATTACTATAGTCTGAACACTAATACACATGCACATAATTTTCACTTTTTTGTAATTTACAGTTTAAGATGTGTAACTAATGCTATCATCAAGTTTTTCACTTCAGGTTTTTGTTTTTAATCTCCTAAAATGCTGTTGTTTTCGTTAACAGCCAAAATACCTCAAATGTGTTCCATTTTCTCTAAAAAAATGCCTCCTTATTTGGGTTTGGCCTTTTAAATATTGATATAAATGAATGCATATTTCACCTTTTAATCTCTGCATGGGCGGGGGTTTATAAAATATGAACACTGCCCAATGTTTCAGCGTTTCACAGATAAAAGCATGGGATAATGTTCTGCAGCAAAACATTTTAAATGTATAAATGTGTATGAGCTTGTTCAGTGAGAGGACATAAACAGTGAAAGGACATAAACTATTAAATTAAGAGTATGCTTACTTGATGGCATAGCAGTGAACTCAGTATAGGAAGTAAAGAGTGAATAATTAGTTCCTGTGGAAGTATGAATTCCCTCTTACATGAATATGTAAAAAAAGCTCTCCGAATTTGGGTCAGTCTTTCCTGAGCATTTTGAAATTTCCCACTTCTAAAAATATTTTGGAGGAAGTTAACACCAGACGGGACAGGAATTGTAGTGACTGGCTGACAACCTCAGCCAGGTAGTTGCCTAGCAACAAGTTATAAGCCTCAATAATGGCTGTTTTTTTTCACAGATTCCAGGCACTGTTTATTTGAGCACGTGCCTCTAGGTTTCAGTCCAAGATGCTTCATTGTTGAGCAATCAAGAGCTATATTACACTGTTTTAAATAGCCCGTCTCAGAGGGGGGATTGCTGGATACTCAACATTGTTGAACCTTTGAGTCACCTGAAGTGTCATTATACATTTTGAACAGGCTGAAGTTGTGCGTCATGCTTCCAGCAGCTTACAGCACCTTTTTTTTTTACCATGCATATTCTTCATATTCCCTCATAGAAGCTGACATTTAATTTTCTTAAAACTTATTGACAAACAGAACAGTTATTGACAGGGGAGAGGTCTACATTTAGGAAATCAGAAAAGCTTTCTGGTTGTCAGATTTCTTTTGAGGTTGGGTTTTTCATGTACAGTATATGTTTGGTTTGTGGTTGATGTGGCTGCTAGTTCAGCAAGCGTACAGCATTTTAAACAATTACATTTACACTTATCTTTTTGTGTAAGCTAAAATATGTGATTTTGTGAAAATGGTAACATCAAGTGCAAGTGCACGATGAAAAGAAATCCCCTGGAATTTACATTTACATTTATTCATTTAGCAGATGCTTTTATCCAAAGTGACTTACAAATAAGAATAAAAGAAGCACTTCAAATCACCAGAGAGCAGCATATGTAGATGCCGTGACAAGATATTTTATTTTCCTGCAAACTATTTGTGACATGAAAACATTTTCTCCAGACAACTTGAATAACTCTATTTTTAAAATAATTGATTATTTTAGAAGGATTTTGGAGTGCATTTGCATGAAATATAATGAACAAACTACAAGAATAGTTAAATAAAATACACACAAATTAAATAAACATTTTATTTAGTTTTTCAGGAGAGTCTAACAGAGTTCAGGTACAGAAATGAATTAATAAAATTGAAAATAACACTATAGTTTTCACTCTGTAATTAAAATTAATCTTTGTTAAAGCGACTTCTTTACCACTTCTTGAGCCTGAATCCTTTAAACTCAAATGTTTCTATAGTAACAGGCCTTAAAAACATGTGCAGTTTATAAACTTTCACTCTATTATGGTCAAACACAATGCAATGTGACTATTGATGATATTATGCATAATAATGATGAATATAAAGTGCAGCTCTAGCGTTACCTTTTCAGTAGGCGGGAGTTAATGCCATTTCGATTGTTTGTATTGACGACTCTGTAGAAGATTGCACGTCATGATTTTGCCAAGTACGATGCGATCCTGGATTAACATCTATGATGATTCTGGATCATAATTTTTGTTTGAAAATGTGAACCATATCTATTCCCTACCACTAAAACCAACCATAACTATAAATTATTCCCAAAATCAGAGGGGAATAATAGTTGTATAACAAACATGTAGAAGTGCATAAATCTAACCGTAAGCCTAAACTTAACTGTAAAAATACGCCTTAATTCTGATTGGCTGATTGGAATGTTGTTCCAGGATCAATATAGATGTTAATCCAGGAACATGCCCTATCAGGTTGGCGGTAGAGAATTTGTGCATGTTCGCAGATATGTAAAGTACTTTACAAAGGGACAACGCCAACTATTGGCCTGGAATGCACATTGCTGCTTTTTAGTTGATTTTGTGAGTTTCATGAGTACGTTGATTGTCTTGACTATGATGTCACCTGTAAACCATTGGCCTGACATATATACAGCTTTTTATTTTTTATTTTCATGAGTTCATAAGAACGTTGATTGTCTTGACTATGATGTTATCTGTATGTGACAAAAGAAATCTGTTTTTGGTACACTGTTTTCAGAAGTTAGTCGAAGCAATTTTATACATTCATCATTATGATATACACTTTAGGTTACATTTCTTTGTAACCTACAGACTGTAATTTACAGCAGATTACTAAGACAAGTATAGAAATATATACACTGCTCAAAAAAATAAAGGGAACACTTAAACAACACAAATGTAACTCCAAGTGTTCCCTTTATTTTTGTTTGAGCATTATATTTTTTATGATTATGCGTAATGGATGTAGCTAAATTAAAATGGTATAATGGCTCTTTTACAAGAATGAGCCATAAACAAGCCTTCAGTTCAAACTTTTCCCATGGCACTGAATGATTTACTTTGAACAATGACAAAAAAGGTGCATAAACACATTTAAAAGTGTTATGCTCGACCATCAGCAGCCTGCGCTGCCAACAGGGAATTTTACTTGGCAAGTGTTTCTCATTTCCATTTCCACTGCTGGACTTTAGTCCAGGACTTGGGAGGTTCAGAGGGATTTGCTTTGCTATAGCAACTACACAGACAGCACTAGATAATGCTCATTATATAAATCACAAACAGTAGGTGAATCCTGCAGTGAAGCTATTATATTGTGACATATATTGTGTTTGTTTGAATACATTTTTTTAATACTTAGCTATGAAGTCTGAATGCATCACAGAAAGATAGGCTGAAACTCACAAAGCATAAATTTCCCAAAAATCTATTTGTAAAGTCTCAGTTCTAACTTTAGAGCTCATTCACATCCTAACACATGCAGTAGCATTATAATGGTTTTCCCCTTAATGCAAATCTTCCTCCGGGTGCTCCGGTTTCCCCCACAAGTCCAAAGACATGCGCTATAGGTGAATTGGGTAAGCTAAATTGTCCGTAGTGTATGTGTGTGAATGAGAGTGTGTGGATGTTTCCCAGTGATGGGTTGCGGCTGGAAGGGCATCCGCTGCGTAAAACATATGCTGGATAAGTTGGCAGTTCATTCCGCTGTGGTGGCCCCAGATTAATAAAGGGACTAAGTTGAAAAGAAAATGAATGAATGAATGAATGAATAATAATAACGTTTAAATGTTTTTAAAAATTACTTCTGTTCATTAAATTAATTAGTTTTTACTTAAATTTGACACCATTGCAGTGACAAAAACAAAGCCAAAGCTGTAACCTTTATAATCACTCACAATACAGTTAAATATCTGTTAAGTTGTGGAATTTTACACAATATAGACTTTGATATTTTTTTTTTTACATTTTCTCTTTTAGGCAAAAAACAAATAATGTTGTTTTTTAATCTGTCAAAACTGAATTTCTTGCTTTTTTTTTCAGTTGCACAGTAAAATTGTCACGCCTTGACACTTCTTTCAATAAATTTCATTTTCATGTTTTACATTCAGCTTTATATTTAAACAGATAGTTCACCAAAAAAGATAATGCACTCACTATTGACATGCCCTTAATTGTCTTTTTTTGTCATTTATGAGTTTCTTTTTTTGATGGAAACTGGTAATCATTGATTTCAATAGTAGGAAAAGTAAATATGATCAAAGTCAATGGTTACAGGTTTCCAGCTTTCTTCAGAATATCTTCTATTCTGCAGAAACAGGGTGAGTAAATGACAACAGAATATTTAGCTTTGGGTAAACTTTACCCTTAAGTTGCAAAGATACATTTTCCCTGTTGGATTTTTGACAATTATTAAAAAAAGATCAAATTTATTGTTGTGGAAATTGATATGAATGTGTCAAGATGGCCACATTGTTTTGGTCACCACCAGCAACTAACTTTATGACCATCATTCATGTCATTTATATCCAATACACAATAACAGCAGCATACAATTTTGTTAGTGTGTCCAGCAAGGATAATATCAGATCATTTTCACATAACCCACTCTGTCGGGTGCTAACTCGCACTATCTGCTTATGAATCATAAAAAGAGTTTTTGTCTGGCTGACTGATAAGCTGTGGCTTTCTAAAAAAGGAATTCCCTAATTTCTCATTTTATTTTTAAATTCCAGTGTTTTCCTTTGTGGAGTTTGTTTTTAAAGTTGTGAGCTCTGCAGGATCACACCTCTATCAAATGTTGTGATTGTTAATCTGTGACTGAGTGAAATGTTCACAAATCTACAGTTCAGACTGAACCAGAAGCTCCTTATTTATCACCTCTGTGCTTCATTTATTCAGTGCTAATAACATTATTGCCACACTTACAGTATGCTTTTTTGGTCTGACTGGCTCTCTTGTCTATTTCAGAAGCGCCACTCTCCATTTTTAGACTGTATGAGAAATTAACACCTCCGAAATTACTTTATTTAACTGTTGGCATCCTCGGGGATGGTTAGCACTTATTAAAGTTAATCAGAAGTGTTTCACATGGCTCGCTCTGGAATTGAATTTCAGCGCCGGTCCAAACGGCAGCTGCTCGAGGGACTGCTAGCGTTTATCAGGCGATCAGGCTTTGGAGAGATCCGTCCGTTCACCCTCAGCTTAAGTGCCAGCCGCTCAGACACAGGCTGAGGATGCTGGGGGACGAACGGATGGATGGAGCCATAAGGGCAGGGTGGCAGATGATGGAATCGTGATCAAGTTTCCCCCGCTGAGGGCCAAGCTGCTCTTGAGCTCATCTCAGCACAAAACACACACATAATACATCTGACTTGTCATACGTCGCATTTTTCCATCCACAAAGGAACCACGGGAGGTCTGTTGGCAGATTTGTATCGCAGAAATGGCGAAAAATGTATTAAAAATATTTCTAAATTATATTTTTAGCCGGTTGTACGGCGGCTGAGAGAGCTCAAACACACTAGATTCAAAAACATTTGCGAATGGAAAAAACACTGGCAAATTGAGAAAACATCTTCATAATTTCGTCAAAATTTGCGCATGATTTCACAACACTTGCAATTACAGAATTGCTATGGAAATCTGTTGGGGACCTCAAAAAGTGATGATCCCGGGTCCTTTCTTTTTAGATCAGAGATTTTGTTGTTGTATATTTTAATATCCTGATTGTACAGTTACTCATTGTTTGTTTATTTGTATCCCTATTTCTGTTTCCTATAAAAATACCAACAATAAACTTTACTCTAAACAGGAAGCAGCCAGGTTTGTCACTTTTTGGGGTCAAATTTCCATTGTGGTCTGTGTTTTTTGCAGCATGTTTCTGTATTTGCATGTGTTGTGAGAATTTATGTCTTTGTGTGTTATCAAAATGATGAAGATTTAGAGCCTTTCTCAGTTTGTTAGTGTTTTGTTTTTGTAATGTGTGATGCATGTGTTGGCTCAGTGGTTAGCAATGTTGCCTCACAGCAAGAAGGTCGCTGGTTCGAGTCCCGACTGGGCCATTTGGCATTTCTTTGTGGAGTTTGCATGTTTTCCCTGTGTTCATGTGGGTTTCCTCCGGGTACTCCATGCACTATATGCACTAGACCACAAGACATGTGCTATAGGTGAATTGGATTAACTAAATTGCCCGTAGTGTATGAGTTTGTGTAAATGAGTGTATGGGTGTTTTCCAGTAATGGGTTGCAGCTGGAAGGGCATCCGCCACGTAAAACATATGCTGGAATAGTTGGCAGTTCATTCCGCTGTAGCGACCCCTGATAAGTAAGAGACTAAGCTGAAGGAAAATGAATGAATAAATGTGTGTTGAAGTTCATGTGAGTGTGAGGAAGAAGGCAAGGTCTGTTTAGGGGTTAAAACACCATCTCTTTCTCAATGTGCGTTCTTAAGAGATCTTGCGTCCTTGTGTTCTCCTGTAATGTCATCATCAACAGCCAAACTACTGTTCCAAAACTCATCTCTGTTCTCGCAGTCTTATGAGTTTGTTCTTCCGAGGTAACTTAGCAGGACCGTCTCAGTGAGAACGCCAGACTGTTCTCGGCATTCTTGGAATTGAAAAACAGCCACCGTCTCTTCTTCCTAATCACTACAAAACACAGGTGTCAGTCATGCATTTAATTGACCTACTTTTGAGCATTCGCAATGCCAATCTGCTTTCCTCTGTGTTGGTTGTTCAGCCATGCCCCTCTCATGACAGTATGTTTCTTAACTTGCAGTGTGTTTGATTTCTATCAGCCGCCGTACTGTTGTAAAGAATTAAAAAAACGAACAAAAAAAATTTGTATATTATCTGATGATAAAATATAATTTATATGAATGATGAAAGATTTATATTTTTGGTCAAAAAAATGTTCAGTAATATTTAAAAATTGTGAATAAAATGGCTTATTTATCAAAATACTCTTATTCAGCTACACTGTAAAAAAATATTCAGTGGATTTATTAAATTTTTTTAAGGTAAGTTGTTGTAAACAATTTATATGGGCTGAATTTTAACAAACAAATTAAATTTAGTTATTCATTCATTTTCATTTTGGCTTAGTCCCTTTATTAATCTGGGGTCGCCACAGCGGAATGAACCGCCAACTTATCCAGCATATGTTTTACGCAGCGGATGCCCTTCCAGCTGCAACCCATCTCTGGGAAACATCCATACACAGTCATTCACACACATACACTGTCATTCACACACATACACTACGGACAATTTAGCTTACCCAATTCACCTGTACCGCATGTCTTTGGACTTGTGGGGGAAACCGGAGCACCCGGAGGAAACCCACGCAAACACTGGGAGAACATGCAAACTCCACACAGAAATGCCAACTGACCCAACCGGGGCTCGAACCAGCGACCTTCTTGCTGTGAGGCGATTGTGCTACCCACTGCGCCACCATTTTTTTCAGTGCATAATAATTTCTTATTGCAAGAAGCAAAGTTTTTTGATACATGATGATAATTTATGTGATTTATTGTAAAGAATTTTTTTGTCATCACTGTAACATTAACATTAACTAAAGATTTAAAATGGTAGTAATTCAAAGAGCATATATTACTTATGCAATACTTAAGATATCGCAGACTTAAGTTTAATCATTATCATGGTTTCATCCTTTATTTTTACTTTTGCGTGATTTAACAATAAAATAAATATCACGAACACATTAAATTACAACATATTTTATTTAATTAGATAAAGAAATATAACTTTTAATTACTGATGGGATAGTTTATGAATTATTATAATATATGTTTGTTGCCACAATAACATTTTAGCATTAACTAATTGGTTTATCCTTCATTTGATAAATTAATTTCATCAGAAAAAAAGAAAGAAGATAAAAAAAAATGTAACTGGTAAAATTGACAGCATTTGTGTATGCTTGAAATAAATAACTTTCATTTATCATCTTCAGATGAATTGGCTGCTTCTATAGAGCGTAAAACCATCATTAAATAAAAACCGCTACCTCACTATAATACATTATTGCAATGAATCCAGGACAAGGCTGTTAACTATAGAACTAGGTCAGCGCTGGTTTATCGTGATGTAATAACGTTTCTCATATTATTCAAGAAAGTTATCAAATACATGTTACTGTGAAAATGTAGTTTCATTAAGAATGCGTGATATATTGTACATATTTAAAAAAATACCGTAATTATATTTTAGTTATATATATATATATATATATATATATATATATATATATCACTTTATTTGTTATTTCATGATGGAGTTGTTGTACTACCTATGAAAGATATGAAATGATGTTCAATCCACACATCCATACATTAGTCCCGATGTCTGAGAAAGCACTTTGAGGTCAGAGCGATGATGGAATAATGATTTCTCAGTAGTGTGTTTGCGTTTTTGTAGAGATTGTGAGCTCAGCACCAGCTCATGTTTTTGGCTTGTACTGGGCTCTGTCCTGCATGTGCTGTGGAAGTGAGGCAGGGACCCGACGCTTCCAAACACAAGTCTCTTGTGTATCCAGACAGATGTGGCTTGTTTGGCTGAGGCTGGACTATTTAAATCGGCAGAGAACATTCAGCTATACAGTGAATAAGAGATGCATGATTTGTTGGGGGATTCTGTACTTTAAGTCAATAATAATAATGATAACAAATAATAATCATAATAATACATTTATTTTGTAATGTGCCTTTCTTACACTCAAAGTGCCACAGCAATATGAAACAATAGTAAAACTATTAATTTTGTGTTAATTTTGACAGCAAATTTTGATTTAGTTTTAGTCTTAGTCTTTTGACTAAAATTCCATTTTAGTTTTAGTCATATTTTAGTCTTCTGAATCATTTTAGTTTTAGTCAACTAAATTTCATAAGATTTTAGTCAACTACAATACACAAAAACAACTATAAAATGATAACTTAAATCAGGGGTGTCAAACTCATTTTAGCTCGGAGGCCACATGCAGGAAAATCTATTCCCAAGTGGGCCGGACCGGTAAAATCATGATATAACTTAAAAACTACAACTTCAGATTGTTTTCTTTGTTTTAATACGATCAACATAAATCATAAAGCTGGAGCCTGAGGACAACACGATCTCACGGCTATTTGTAACTTTTTGATTAGTGGTTAATTCATATGAATTCGTACGATCTCATTCGTACAAAGATTTGCTTATCCACCAATGATGGTTGGGTTTAGGGGTGTGGTTGGGTGCCACGCCTCCTTTTTTATATCATACATTTTCATACGAATCAATTGGCCTCTAAACTGGCAAAACGTAAAATAGTTACGTTTCCTTGTGAGAACACCTTAGTGTGTTATGGCAGCATAGATATAGTCATTCTGTCTGAGAAGGCTGTCAAACTGATGCTGATTCAGTCTTCTGGACTGGATGAGTTTACAGCTTTCATTTTTTCCTAGCTGGGTTCTGATGTACTTTGGTGTCAGTGAAAGACTGTTCAGCAAATTCACAAGCAGTGAATTGTGTACAGCATGCTTTTTAAGTAGTTGGATCGTTTTAATTACTCGCGGTCTCCTACCTCGCCATAGTAAGTTACTGCCATATGACGCATATGTGATAAATGACGTCAGTACATAATAACCGGTTATTATTGTTACTGAACCGTTATCAAATTGTTTGCGTCTGCATATCGGTGCATCGAAGAAACAATTAATTTTGACACTGCCTACTAGCCATTTATGCTAAAGGATCATTTGATAATGAGAGATAATAGAAGGTGCTTATTTGTGTTGAACTCTTTATATCGAAACAATGCAAATTTTTCAACTAATTTGTGTAATTTTATGTAGCTTTTTTCACTTTTAGTTTAAAACTAGCTGTGTGGATGCTAATTAAAGGTGGTGATAATTACAAAGGTTAACAAAAATAAAAATCCACTAAACAAAAGCTACTAGTGTGTTAATCAATCAATGACTTGTTTATTGTTTTCATCATGACCTATTATCTGTGTAAAGTATTGTTTTACAACAGGTATGACAATGTTTTTTACTGATTGATCATTTTTAATATATTATTTTTGCTTCATTTTTTGATACTGTTTACATCCTTTATGGATAAGGCAAAAAGTTGTATCCACAGTTCATTATAAACTGTAGATTTGTATTCTATAGTTCTCAGATCTGTATGAAGGTATGGCTGTTTTGTGTGCAGGGACATGCTGATCTCAGACCTGGATTTGGCGCTGACGTACACAGAGGTGTGTGAGGAGGTCAGAGAGATGTGTGGAGTCCGCAGAGAAACGCCAATAACACTCAAGTGGATCGACGATGAAGGTTTGTGTAATACTTGAACTTCAGCCTTAGTGACGTGAGCAGAAACATTAATTCAGATTGCTCCTGTGTGTAGTTTTAGATTTGTTTGTTTGGGTTAATGCACCAGTGAATCATTCGCAGGATCATGCGTTTAAAAATATATGGGCTCAGTTTTGGTTTCCGGTGGACTTTAAGCACAAGGACTAGAATTAATAATAATATAAACATAAGCCAAATTAGTTTTTTTGATTAAATATTAACACACTTTTTAACAAATTTTAAATGTAACAATGCTATATTTGTGTTATTTTAAATTAAAAAAAATATATATAAAAAATACAATTCATTACATTTAATAGACATAAATATGACATATTTAACATTTTAAAGCTATTATATATCTTGTTTTGTTAATACATTTTGTAAATAAATTTATGATAACATAAATATTAAATGAAAAATCATATCCAACTTATATAAAGAAATAAATTAAAAATAAGTACCAAAGCTACCGAAAAAAATCAAGCTAAATAGATATAACAGTCTATTAATTTTATGGACATTTCTCTTTTTCTGTAAACCTCAAAACAACACAATGTAGCAGCATTTCTGAACATTAATGTCAGTACAGTATGCCATTCTGCTTAATTTTTTACTGATTTTATTATTATATTTTAATTCTAAATATAAATAATTCATTTTGTAAATAAATATGTTCTAAAAATAAAGATTAAATAGAAAAACTTTTACATTTGGAAAAAGTTATCAGTCTTCTAAAAAAATTATTAACATAAAAAATGTAAAGTTTATGTTAAAAGTTACTAAATTTGCTCATAAAAGATATATTTAAAAAATGAAAAATGGTACTATAATATACTGTAGGAATAAAATTATTATAGAAACAGAATGGAAACATAATATATGTAATATATAAAAAAGTAATTTAAAGAAAAATATAAAATAAAATAATAGTAAATATACACCATAAAGAATCTTTTTGTTTTTTCTGTTAGCCCTAAAACAAAATACAATCCAAAATTAAATAAATTAGTCAATTTGTAAAATCCAACTTTTAGAAATATCTTTATTGTATGGCCTGTTTACATTAGTCATTTTTTTTCTTCTTGTCTTGTTTTATAGGAGACCCGTGTACCATCTCATCCCAGATGGAGTTGGAGGAAGCGTTTCGGATCTACAGCCGGAACCGGCACTCTGGACTCCTCCTGCACGGTACTCATTCACACAAAACATTGCAGATCAATCAATTCATCCCTCCCTTATTAAATTGTTCCAGCAGTTCCATATTTGTATACGTCTATTTATAAACAACATAATGCAGCATTTAAACCACACAGCGGAAATCAGCTAAAGCACTCAAAATATCATGTGTACACTGTGCGGATATACAGCACTTGAAGAAAGTCTTTGTCTTTATAATTTAGCATATTTGCAGAGCCCATGCCTGTAACTGAATAAAAGAAAGTCACACTCATTTCTCTCTCTCTGTCTTATTTCCTCTGTCTAGTATTCCCAAGTATTCCTGAAAAGCCTGGTATGCCGTGCCCAGGAGAGGACAGTAAGTTAAAGTCACCCGAGTCCTGCCTGTTTAATGTGCTGATTTGGTTTAAAGAGGTCATTCTGTCTGCCACAGTCACTCAATACAGGAAACACAGTTAACATGAGCTCTCTCAAGTCTGTCCAGGAGTAAAGCACTTCTCCTTTTTCTCTGCTTATTTAACAGCAGAATAAATGCATTTAGGATTCTTATTTATTTCTATTCACTTAAAGGAGACATATTATGCCTATTTTTACCACATGTAAAATACGTTTCTGATGTCTCTAGTGTGTGTATGGGAAGTTTGAGTTCAAAATACGCCACAAATAATTTTGAATAACTCTTTGAAACGGCCCCTTTTGGACTTTGATCCTAATTGTGCCATTTTGGTGACTGTCGCTTTAAATTCAAATGAGATTGTGCTCTTTTTCAATTGAGGGCGGAGCTACAATTGCTTGTGTGTCAGCATAGTGGCGTAATGCCTTTTAGTCGCTAACATTATCTTCAGCACGTACGTTGTGAAAACTCTAATGGCAGACGGCTGCTTCTCACTCAGGGCTGTCTATGCTAATGAGGGAGAGATTATCACTAATGGACAAAGGGAGATTGTCATTCAAAGTGTTTCTGCAGACTGTTTTTATGAAGTGTGATTATAAAAAATAGGATTAATTACTTTTTATCTTTAGAGGCTAGCTATATTCACACTCTGTTGCCACACAACTGTGTTTAAACCCCATTTAAAAGTGATTTTTACATAATAGATCCTCTTTAAGATTTTGTGTTGTGAAAGGAATCCGAAATATTTTCTTTTCTTTTTGTCATATCAAAACATTTCTTTCTTTCGGGTGGAGCACAAAAATAGAATTGAACAAAAATAAAGTATACATAAAACTGTATTTTAAGTATTAATATATAGTAGGTAAAACTAGATACACCTAAAAAAGGTAAGTACACTGAAAATATTTGTTAATTGACAGTTGCTTGTAGCTCATGATTAACGGGTGTTTTTTTCTGTTCATTTACACTGTCAAATTGCATTATGGAATCTTAATCTGTGCTCTAAAGACTTTTTATGGTGAACGGTGTAGCAAAGTGACTTTTATTGACATTTTTATTGAAAGGACAAGTTGATGAATCCACAAATAACAGGAAGCTCATTACCTGGTATTTGTACAATGATTAACATGACCAACCCAGACAATATATTGTCTTGAACCACTAAAAATGTCAATAAACGTCACTTATTTCAACTTTTCTGAGTCAAAAGTCATCAGAGCAGAGATCAAGGACTCTTAATTCAATCTAAAATCCTAAATATAGAGAAAATGAATCACAAACTACAAGAAACTGTTTAAAACATATACTTTACAGTAATAATTATCAGAAAATAAGGGCAGGGCCAGGTTTTTTTTCTCTGTGGAGAATTTCTGTTGATTTATGAATTATTTTAAGATCATAGGAGCTCATAACTTCTTAACTTTTATTTATTTAAGATTTACAATGCAAATCCAATAAGAACCAGTTGTTTTGGTAAACAAAGCCACAGAAGGTCTCTCATGTAACACAGCAACTAATAAACAAAACAAAGAAAATATTACTTTACGAATTGTATTGTACACAAATCATCTAAACCTTTGCATATCATACAGTAGTATAACGAAATGAATGTAAACATTTATACACATTTACACACTGTAAGTGATCTGAATGACGAGCTCAACAATCTGTGGAGTTTTCCATGTGGGCCTATGAGTAATTAAATGTACCGATATGTGCGCAAATGACACAAGGTAGAGTAAATAATGACAGCATTTATATTTTAAGGTGAGCTGCTTCTTTAAAGTATCGTAAAAAAGCTAATAGATTCAGTTTGAGTGTGTTAAGGTTTTATGTTGTAAAAGATTGCGTCTCTCAGTGGGACTGTACACCACACTGGTAACTGCACTGTAATCGTGTGTTAATGTGCACTTTTACTGCTCTGAAGGCCAGACGGGGCTGAACTGCTGAGTCAGTGGCCTGAACACAGTACGACTGACTCTTTCTGGAAGCTTTATGAATTCACCGTCATCCTCTCCTACGGCCTGAGTTTTACACATGCTGTCATTTCTGTGGGGGCTGTATTAGCAGAAGTAATCAGTTTTATTAATGCATCATTGGTACATCATGCTCTGTGTTTTACAGTATGTGTGTGTGTATTTTGGAGCCTTTTTTGGTTTGCATTACCTACAGATGAAAGTAGCTTTTGGATGTCTGAATGATGTTTTCAGTGCACTGTGAATGTGATTTTGTTTTTAAATTTATTTTTTGCTTGTACATGAGAAGTGTTTGCCCGACCCCTTTGGATTTATGTTTTGTAGGTACATCATTCGTGACGGGCTGTTTTTTTGTTTTTTTTTGGTCTGTGTTTGTTTCTGCTCCACTTTTTTTTCTGCTTGTCAGCAATTTGTTCTGCATTTGTGTCGGGTGTTTCCTCAGAGGAGGGCAAAGAAGCAGTGTCTGCTCATAAAATCTGGATGAGGAAATAATTGACCGTATAAATAAAACAAATATTACAAGATCTAATATTGATTAATATGGCTAAATGCAGTTATGAAATCTCTTAAGACTGATTTAATTAAATATATATATAAATTGTTAAGGAGGAATATGTGCCAACTAACAGTATCTTTCCAAACTTGTAATAAAAAAGTGAATATAAACTGGCTGTTGTCAGCTAAAGAAAACGTGCAAAATAAAATCTCACTGATCTAACATTTGCAAATGAAGATCTTGCGAAACTACATACTGAAATGTTTGTGTTTTAATGTAGTTCTAAAACTAAAGTAATAAAAATGTTATAAAAAGTGATCAATTTGTTTATATCATAGTAAAAATAAATGAAATATATATAAAATAGTAGTTTATTAAATATATATTAAATACTTGTTTATTTTTACCAAATCTGGAGCTAATCTAATAAAAAATCTAATAATATAAAAATTGATATGTTAGGGAAAAATGTTAAATAAAAGTTTATATATATGAAAATATCATGAGAAAAAAGAAATTATATAACATTTAGTTGAAATTTTATAGTTTGCCTTTTTTTTTGCAGTATTTTGCCTGAATTTAAATGTATTATCTTTCTATTTATAAACATGTTCAGTGAATATTATTTTAATTAATATATCTGTTTAAAAAAATATATATATAATACATATAATATATACAT